>JBBPBX010026013.1:15376-38422 GCA_038048925.1 Garcialebias charrua
GTATAGGTCGCACCTTTTTATGTTTTTTTTTCTAGGCCTGCGACCTATACTCAGGTGCAACCTATATATGGCTTGTTATCACTTTCGGTGAAACAAATTTTTAAATCCAGCTCATTTCACAATTACGTTAATTTATTAAGGAAAAGTTCAGCTCAGACATATTTGCTATAATTTTTATCAAACAAATAATGTTTTTAAGTGTTAATCTTCTTAAAAGCCTTGCTGTGCGCTCCTGTGGCAGACATTTGCAGCAGAGCTAAACGTAGGTGCGACCTATACACCAGTGCGACCTGTCTAGGGATTTTTCCAATCTATTGGTGATAATTGGACAATGCGACCTATACACAGGTGCAACCTATACACCAGAAAATACTGTAAATTGGAAGCTAACACACACACATACTTGGGATAACACGTGCCTGTGACCCATTCAAAGTTCAGTGTGTGAAAGCAGAGCTTACAGAAAACACACACACATCCTACTGTATGTAAATTGACAAAAACCACACTTCACACATTGATACCAGGGACCTGTCAAAGTCTTTGTTAGTCTAATTCACAAGTGAGGCTCCTCTGTTCTCATCAGGTGGGAAGCGTCTGGGAAACAGCTGCAGGGCCGCACCATAAGTTTTAGAAAGTTGAAATCTGACAGAACCAGACTGTGTGCGCGTGGATTTATAACAGGAGTCACGTACCAACATATGTTGGTTGCAATCTGAGGTAACACATACATATACATTGACAGATCACACCTTAACAGTAGGGGGTTCCCTTGAAGTCTCTGACAGAAGACACACAACTGTATGTAAATTGACAAAAACACCTCCCAAACCAACAACAGAGGTTTCTCAAAAAAACTTTGCTAGTCTAATTCACAGACAAGACACCTCTGTTCCCATCCGGTGTAAAACGCTTGGGAATCAGCCCCAAAACTGAGTTATAAGTCTTGGAAAGTTGAAATCTCAGACCTCCTCCTCTGTTAAGAGAAGGTTTTTCTCTCAACATAAACAGCTTCCTTCACACCCCTCTCAAACCATCTGTGCTCTTTGTCCAAGATTTGCACATTTTGGTCATCAAGAGTGACCCTTGTCCGTGAGGTGGAGGTGAACAGCTGAGTTTTGTCCAGAGGAGGTTGCTCTCCTGTGCTAAGACATTCTTCTGTGGATGGGCTGCTTAGTTTCTCCAATGTAATGGTCTGGGCAGTCCTCGCTGCACTGGACTACGTACACAACCCCACTCTGTTTGTGTGTGGGGGTTCTGTCCTTCGGGTGCACCAGCCTCTGTCTGAGAGTCTTGCTGGGTTTGAAGTGTACTGGGATGTTGTGTTTGTTGAAAATCCTTCTGAAATTCTCTGAGACTCCAGCAACATAAGGAATGACTATGTTTTTTTGTCTGTTAGCATTCTGTTCATTATTTTGTTTAGCAGATTTCCTTGCTGACTTGACAAAAGCCCAGTTGGGATATCCACATGTTTGCAGCGATTTGTTGATGTGTTTCTGTTCCTTTTTCTTCCCTTCTGTCCTTGTGGGGATGTGTTCTGCCCGATGCTGTAAGGTTCTGATGACAGAAAGTTTGTGCTCCAGTGGATGGTGAGAGTCAAACAGACTCAGACCAGTATCTTCTGTTTGACTCTCACCATCCACTGGAGCACAAACTTTCTGTCATCAGAACCTTACAGCATCGGGCAGAACACATCCCCACAAGGACAGAAGGGAAGAAAAAGGAACAGAAACACATCAACAAATCGCTGCAAACATATGGATATCCCAACTGGGCTTTTGTCAAGTCAGCAAGGAAATCTGCTAAACAAAATAATGAACAGAAAAATGCTAACAGACGAAAAAACATTGTCATTCCTTATGTTGCTGGAGTCTCAGAGAATTTCAGAAGGATTTTCAACAAACACAACATCCCAGTACACTTCAAACCCAGCAGGACTCTCAGACAGAGGCTGGTGCACCCGAAGGACAGAACCCCCACACAAACAGAGTGGGGTTGTGTACGTAGTCCAGTGCAGCGAGGACTGCCCAGACCGTTACATTGGAGAAACTAAGCAGCCCATCCACAGAAGAATGTCTCAGCACAGGAGAGCAACCTCCTCTGGACAAAACTCAGCTGTTCACCTCCACCTCACGGACAAGGGTCACTCTTTTGATGACCAAAATGTGCAAATCTTGGACAAAGAGCACAGATGGTTTGAGAGGGGTGTGAAGAAAGCTGTTTATGTTGAGAGAAAAACCTTCTCTTAACAGAGGAGGAGGTCTGAGATTTCAACTTTCCAAGACTTATAACTCAGTTTTGGGGCTGATTCCCAAGCGTTTTACACCGGATGGGAACAGAGGTGTCTTGTCTGTAAATTAGACTAGCAAAGTTTTTTTGAGAAACCTCTGTTGTTGGTTTGGGAGGTGTTTTTGTCAATTTACATACAGTTGTGTGTCTTCTGTCAGAGACTTCAAGGGAACCCCCTACTGTTAAGGTGTGATCTGTCAATGTACATGTATGTGTTACCTCAGCTTGCAACCAACATATGCACGTACGTGACTCCTGTTATAAATCCACGTGCACACAGTCTGGTTCTGTCAGATTTCAACTTTCTAAAACTTATGGTGCGGCCCTGCAGCTGTTTCCCAGACGATTCCCACCTGATGAGAACAGAGGAGCCTCACTTGTGAATTAGACTAACAAAGACTTTGACAGGTCCCTGGTATCAATGTGTGAAGTGTGGTTTTTGTCAATTTACATACAGTAGGATGTGTGTGTGTTTTCTGTAAGCTCTGCTTTCACACACTGAACTTTGAATGGGTCACAGGCACGTGTTATCCCAAGTATGTGTGTGTGTTAGCTTCCAATTTACCTAGTTTGGTGTGTATCAGTGGCCCAGCTTGCTTATAACTTCTCTCTCCCTCTCACAGTCTCCATTGAATTGAGAAAGCTCATCGGATGATGAGCGAAACGTCTTCTGTTACAAATAAAGTCCAGTTGATCTTGTATTGAACGCCTTTTTTGATTTATCATGTCCTGGACGACTGAGAATCTTCACCAGCATATAACTAATCTATCTGGCATAGAAATGGCTTTAAACAAGCTCCAATAGTTTCACTTTATGTTTAACCAGATTGATAAACTAATAGCTAATCTGACCTAACACCTATAGTCACTATCTGAGCTGACAGCTAGTCTGAACTAACAACTACCGGTAGTCTAAGCTCTAAGACCAAAGAACTTGCTGTCAACGTAAATCAACTCCAATCTCAAAGGTTTCATAGGGTGCAAACACCTTTTTGAAAACCTTTATTTTACCTTAATTTTTAGTTTACCATTATTTACTGTGAATAAAATTCTATGATTATTTGTGAGTACAAATAAAAGCCACAACATCTAGCTCTAGCATGGCAGGTCACTTCTGATAGAGATATAATATCTCTGCTGAAATAGCTATGTTATAATAATGGCTATGTAAACATTTATAAATAGTATTCACATAAATCTTCATGAAGTTTTTGAAATTGGAGTTCTTTTAAGGCAAGATAATAAAAAAAACATCAAAGTGAAACCATACTGGATCGGTCGAGGCCCGGGTTAACAACGACCGCCACCGGTCTGTTGACAAACAGGGGGCCAGCGGAAATTGTGCTACTGTTAGTCAAAGACCCCGAAAAGGCAAACTTGTCAGGAGACAGAGGGAGAAGAGGAAAGTGAAGAATGTAGGACTGAGGGTTGCAACTCTGAAGGGCGAGGCATAGCTCCGCGCTAGCGCGAGCACGAGACCACGCGGCGCCACTCTGTGCGAGCTGCGCTTGCACAAGCCTTTGAACGCTCGCGCGAACGCGCCAAGCTCAAATTTTACGACCGCTCACGCGCGCGCGGTGTCTCACATAAACTGCCCTGGTGGCGGACTGTTTTGTGTGACACACAAATGAATTAAATTCCTCTTCTTCATCGCTGATCTGGACTTTTCTTTTGTTTTTTTGCCAAAAGTCAAGTGATCGCTTGAAGCGGTCACCATTCACTTCCTCCTCCGATGAGGAGGAATGAATGAACTTGTTCTCAGACCCGACCTGTCAATCAAATCAGTAGGCTGTCAGCAAATGACCAATCAGCGACCTCAATTTGTCCCGTAGCTAAACGCTCCGCCCTGCTTCTGCTCAAATGACATGAAGTATTTGGAGCGAAAACGTTGGAGCCACACGCTGCTTCACGCTGTGCTCTGCTGTGAACCCCTCACGCGCAGCGCTCGCGCGTGGCGCGGGGCTCGGTCCAGCGCGGAGCTTTGCGCCGGCCTTAAGTGTGGAGACAATGAAAGGCAAAGGTAGAGAGCTGGCTGACATGATGCATAGAAGAAAGGTAGATGTTTTATGTGTCCAAGAGACCAAGTGGAAGGGCAGCAAGGCCCGCAGCATTGGAGCAGGGTTCAAACTGTTTTACCATGGTGTGGATAGAAAGAGAAATGGAGTAGGGGTGGTCCTGAAGGAGGAGTTGTCAAAGAATGTAGTAGAGGTGAAGAGAGTGTCAGATAGGGTGATGTGTCTGAAGGTAGAAGTAGAAGTTCTGATGCTAAACATAGTTATTGGTTATGCTCCACAGGTTGGATGTGATGGAGAGGAAAAAGATACATTTTGGAAAGTTCTGGATGAAGTGATAGAGAGTGTTCCCAGGGAGGAAAGAGTGGTGATTGGAGCAGACCTGAATGGACATGTTGGCGAAGGAAACAGAGGGGATGAGGAAGTGATGGGTAGGTTTGGTGTCAAGGAAAGAAACCAAGAAGGACAGATGGTGGTGGATTTTGCCAAGAGAATGGAAATGGCTATAGTCAATACCTATTTCCAAAAGAGGGAGGAACATAGAGTGACCTATAAGAGTGGAGGAAGGAGTACGCAGGTCGACTACATTCTGTGTAGAAGAGGAAACCTGAGGGAGATTGGAGACTGTAAGGTTGTGGCAGGGGAGAGCGTGGCCAGACAGCATCGGATGGTTGTGTGTAGAATGACTGTTGTTGTGAAGAAGAGAAAAAGAGTAAAATCAGAGAAGAAGACCAAATGGTGGAAGCTAAAGAAGGAAGAATGTTGTGAGAAATTCAGAGATGAGCTGTTAAAGGCTCTGGGTGGTAAGAAAGAGCTTCCAAGTGACTGGGCTACTACAGCAACAGTAATTAGAGAGACAGGTAGGAAGGTACTTGGTGTGTCATCTGGACAGAGAATGGATGATAAGGAAACCTGGTGGTGGAATAGTGAAGTGCAGGACGCCATTCAAAGAAAGAGATTAGCCAAGAAGAAATATGACAGTGAGAGGACTGAAGAGAGGAGACAGGAATATAAGGAGATGGGACATAGAGCAAAGAGGGAAGTAGCTAAGGCAAAGCAGAGGGCGTACAATGAGTTGTATGGGAGACTGGACACTAAAGAGGACTTGTACCGATTGGCAAGACAGAGGGATCAGGCTGGAAAGGATGTGCAGCAGGTTAGGCTTATTAAAGATGGGAATGGTAATGTTCTAACAAGTGAGGAGAGTGTGATGGGAAGATGGAAGGATTACTTCGAGGAGCTAATGAATGAAGAGAATGAAAGAGAAAGAAGAGTAGAGGTCATAGAAACTGTGGACCAGGAAGTGGGAAAGATTAGTGAGGGTGAAGTCCGGAAAGCTCTGAAAAGAATGAAGAAGGGGAAGGCAGTAGGACCTGATGACATACCAGTGGAGGTTTGGAAATGTCTTGGAGAGATGGCAGTGAGGTTTTTGACTCAAATATTTAATGGAATATTTGAGGGTGAGAAAATGCCTGAGGAATGGAGAAGAAGTGTGCTGGTGCCCATTTTTAAGAACAAGGGTGATGTACAGAGTTGTAGCAACTACAGGGGAATTAAGTTGATGAGCCACACGATGAAGATCTGGGAGAGAGTTGTGGAAGCAAGACTTAGACAAGAGGTGACTATCTGTGAGCAGCAGTATGGTTTCATGCCAAGAAAGAGCACCACAGATGCCATCTTTGCTTTGAGGATGTTGATAGAGAAGTACAGAGAGGGTCAGAAAGAACTCCATTGTGTGTTTGTGGATTTAGAAAAAGCATATGACAGGGTGCCAAGAGAGGAGGTGTGGTATTGCATGAGGAAATCTGGAGTGGCAGAAAAGTATGTTAGACTGGTACAGGACATGTATGAGGACAGCAGGACAGTGGTGAGATGTGCTGTAGGAGTGACAGATAGCTTCAAGGTGGAGGTGGGATTGCATCAAGGATCGGCTCTGAGCCCCTTCTTGTTTGCTCTGGTGATGGACCGACTAACAGATGAGGTCAGGCAGGAATCCCCATGGACTATGATGTTTGCAGATGACATTGTGATCTGTGGTGAGAACAGGGAACAGGTGGAAGAGAACTTGGAGAGGTGGAGGTATGCACTTGAAAGAAGAGGAATGAAAGTCAGCCGTAGTAAGACAGAGTACATGTGTGTGAATGAGAGGGAGGCTGGTGGAACAGTGAGGCTACAAGGAGCAGAGGTCACAAAGGTGCAGGACTTCAAGTACTTGGGGTCCACTGTCCAGGAAAATGGGAAATGTGGTAAAGAGGTGAAGAAGAGAGTCCAGGCAGGATGGAGTGGATGGAGAAAAGTTTCAGGAGTGATTTGTGACAAAAAGGTGTCAGCAAAGGTCAAAGGAAAAGTTTACAAGACAGTGGTGAGACCAGCTATATTGTATGGTCAGGAGACAGTGTCATTAGCCGTGTTTCCATCAAGGTTTCTAGATGCGCATTTTGAAGTATTGCAGCAGAAAAGCTTAATGGAAACGGCAAAATCCGAATTTACTTCCTCAAATTCGCCAAAAAGTTTATACGCTCGCTTGAGGTGGTTTTTGGGATCTTCGAAAATGAGCAGATGCGCAAAACGACAGATGGAAACAGATTTGCCGACTCAGTTCTGCCGTAGCGAACATTCACGTCACGTGACGTTCAGCTGTTTCCGCTCCGGACAACATGTAACATCGCTAAAACTAGTTGGCATGACAGAATAAATACAACTTGCCCGATAGCAACACGTACCTGAAATATTCTCTCCATTTTGACGAGATGTGTGGCCGGGTTCTGTTTTCAACCGCTACTTCCTGTTTACTGTAGACATGCGTAACGCTGACGTCTGACGTAATGACGCTGACGTCTGACGTAATGACGCTGTGCGTGGCCCGGTAGATGCGATTCAAGCCAGTTGATGGAAACACTTCTGCTTCGCATTAATTTGTATTTACATATTTGCGAGATTTCAAAAATTAGCTCAAAATTCGAAATGAAAATGGATGAAAACACGGTTATTGACAAAAAGACAGGAGAAAGAACTGGAAGTGGCAGAAATGAAGATGCTGAGGTTCTCCTTAGGACCGACAAGGATGGATAAGATCAGGAATGAGAACATCAGAGGTACAGCACATGTTGAACAACTGGGAGATAAAGTTAGGGAGGCCAGACATAGATGGTTTGGACATGTCCAGAGGAGGGACAGTGGGTATATTGGTAGAAGGATGTTAGAAATGCAGCTGCCAGGAAAAAGACAAAGAGGGAGACAAAAGAGGAGATATATGGATGTAGTTAGAGAGGACAAGAAGGTACCGAAGTTGGAGTGAGGACAGAGGATGCAGAGGACAGAGTGAGGTGGAGGAGGATGACTCGCTGTGGCGACCCCTGAAAAGGGAAAAGCCGAAAGAAGAAGAAGAAGAGATTAAATAAAAAAACTGAACTATCCCTTTAAGAGTGATGTACCGGTACAGTAATTATACTTATAATGGAGGCAAAGACTGCAGCCCGAGCAACTAAATTCATTCAACCTTTATTTATACAGGCTAGCCTCAAATACAGTATGTATTGTTCTTGACATGCTTTGTCTTACTGTAATGATGAAGTTCAGTAACTGTTTGGATTTTTGTTTCTCTGGAATAAACAAAATGACAATTTGTTTTAGTTGTGTGTAAGGGACGCAAAAATTGAGATAAACTAATGTCAGGTTAAACAAATGTTTATTAGGAGAAACTTTCACCATAATGCACAAACAGTCTCATACAGCCAGCATGCTTTCAAGGCTACTCTGCTCTCATGCTTATCACAAATGACCTAATTCTTTGCCAACAGTTTTTTTTTTTCATTCAGCTCCAGCATGTGTTTACCAGAGGCAGACTGCCTCCCCAATAAAGCTTCCATTCCCTGGAGGCCACAACACACATCATTAAGACACAGGATATGGACTCTGACCATGGCGTCCTACCTTTGCCTGTAGCCACATGGTTCCTACCTGTAAAACTCTCCTGCATGCGCCCATTTTTCTGGCTGCCTGCCTGTTTTCTGTATACCACTGTCCACTTTTTTCTTTCCTGCTTACTCTTTTTGTTAAAGTTGGATTGCTCAAAATGGATTAATAAACTACAGTACATTTAAAATTTGATTTATATAAACTATTATCGTCCCTAAAACTAAATGGAAAAGGAGAGTGATAAACAAAACCCATAGTAACACAACTTTAACATTTGCTGAAACAAAACTGAAGGAACAAAATAGTCATCACCCTGCTACATTATGCTATCAGCAAAGTGTACCACTTGTTCCATAAGACACTAAAGAAGTGTAATGCGCTCATAATGCATGCTGTTAAAGAAATTTCCTACTAAGTCTTGATGCTTTTCCTGGCTCCCCCACCCGCCACCATCCTACCCTGAGGCCAACACTTCCCAGCTCCCTAGAATGGAGTCATTAGCTCGGTGCTAATGGTTTCAGACTTTCTAATTGAATGGGAACCCATTGATCTGTAGGTAGAGAGAAATGGTTCTTTTCATTGCCTCACTATATGGCCCAAGACAGCGTTTACCTCTATTCAAACTTAAGAACTGTACATGTTGAAGTTTTAGGATCGAAGCAGGGAGTGCACGCTCATGGACGTGCAGCAACATATGCTTACAGAAACACCATGCGCAGACACAAAGACAACAGAATCCCCAGAGTTCGTCAGCGCACTCACATTGCACACATGAGCGACTGCTCTCTGGTGTGTCGCCTTAAGGGCTCCCATTCTGAGAGGAGCAGACTTTAATCTGTTCGCTTCAGGTTGGAGTCTGTGCACCTTACATCTTTTTAAATACGGCAACAACAAGGGGTTGCCTGGGGCAACTAGGGTCAAGAAAGCAGCTTAGTAGAGATGTCAACTGCCAAGCAGTATGTGCACGTTGGAGGTTGAAGTGCATAGGGCTGGAGAATACTACAATACTGATAAGGCTTGTGGAAGGTACCCTCAGGAGTATACACAAACCACACTTTGATCTAATTTCACTGATAACAGCTGCTGTTTATGTGCGCATTGTTTCTTAACTTGGATCTTTTTAGATCACTCGTGTGACTAAGGGATACGACGACTTCCAAAGATGCAAGAAAACAAGATAAAACATGCAACTACTGTTTAGTTCAATATTTTAATAAACAGGTATTTATGCAGGATTATCAATGTTTTTAGTCGCTTTTCACCCTTTTTATTTCATATCATTCATTTCTTTTTTACATGAGCATCAAAGCAGTGCATGCACTAGGCCACAGTGCAGCAGTCAGCGGATCTTCTTTCACGTCTCAATATCAGATTTTCTCCAACAACTGTTTATTCAAAGGACTGATCGTTCTATTTGTGTGTGTGTTTAAGAGACAAAAGCCAGCTGGTTCTGGTTATCAAGCTGGAATTCACTGTAAAAATTACATCTTTTTTTTCTCCCTTTCCCCCCTCTAGTCCTCTAAACCCCAACGCACACACAGACACACACACACACCCACAGACAAGCATAACCCATAATTATCCAGCTCCATTGCTCCTTTTTGAGGACACTCTGCTTCTGGAGATGATGTACTTAACTGTTAGTCTCCAAAAAAATAAAATAAAATAAAGACTTACCGCAGTTAGTCTGATGTTTAACAAACTCCAGCAAACAATGAAACTGATTTAAAACTACTATCCATCTCATAAATTTGTAGAGGACATCTCTGCATCTGTATACTGTATAATGAAAAGTTGTACGTCACAAGTCAGCACGTGTCAGGTTTAAAGCCACTTCTTCTAAGCTGACTGACATCATGTCTGGGAGGGATCTTTAATAACATCTCTCTGTAGATCATCTTCAGATAAGTGCTGTGTGATGGGAGCTTGTGTGTACTGACTGCACAGGACTGTATCTATAGGTAGCTTTAGGTCTTAGTGCTCTGTGCGTTTATGAATGCATAAAGATGGTCAAGTTAATGGTTACTGAGCGCACATTGAATGAATCAGTGAATGATGCATCAAAGGTCGTGCTTAAATTGGTCTTGGTTGTATAGAAGCAAAGTGAATGCACGAAACTGATCTACAATTATATTTTACAAAATTAAATAAATAAATAGCACTTTGAGCACTTTGAGAGTTTCATTAATGAAAAGTGCGTTATAAATTGAATTCATTATTATTATTATTAAATACACAATTAAATAAACTGCAACTAGTTTCATGTTAATTTTTGGAAAATACCGGTAATTGAGCAAAATGTTCATGGGTAGTTCTCAGAAAAGTTTTTTTTTTTTGGCCCACTTTCGCTGATGCCAACGTTCTACATCTGGTCGCAATTTTGTGCCAGAGTCAGAACCAGAGTTTCCAGAGAGGTAAACCACAGAAGCACAAGGTGGAGAAGCAGCAACAGCCCACCCAAAAGTTGATAAATCATCACAACGCTGTTTGTCACAAATTATTATAAATGTTATCCAACAAATGCAATTATTTTTACTGGCAGCAATAAATGTGTATGGACCTTTCACTTTTCATATCATCTAGAATTGAAATTTTTCCAACAAGACCAAAATTTAATAAATTATTACATTATGTACATTACACTATTTTTCCTTTTTTTTTTTTACCACTATCGGCATACATTATTACCAGTTAGTAATACAAGTAAGAGTTTGGTTGCATCGCTGTCTGTGAATGCACACTGGCACAACATGTGCCCATCTCTTCTCACACATCTAATTCCACTTTCAATAGCCTCAATCAATTTCAAACTGCCACAGGACCTTCCTAATTCCACTGGGACACAAGCAAGGCAACAAAACAAAAAGAAAAATAATAATAATAATGCTGCATACTTTGAATTCAGTTTGAGAAACACCCTTATCTTGTGTAACAACCAAACAGTAAAATAGCAACGGTGTGGCACGTGCAGTTCTGTCACTGCAGAGGAAAAGGTGAAACAACTACACAGCAATGTTGTGGTAAAGAAAGTGACTGCCATAAATGTATGAAGCTATTCATATCAAACCAGCATCTCAATTGAATATGAGCCAAGTTGTTCTGTCAGTGGAGCGTGCCGGTAAAGGCTGCTTACATATGGGAGCCACATAAAAAGCAAGCCATTAAACGGCAAAGTTAGCACACTTAAAGTGGCTTTTCATTGAAGCAAAACCGATCTGCTATATAAAGCAGTCAAAAGTCTTTAGTGTACGTTTTGTTCCTGGGATTGTCATTGGGTTAACCTTGATTTGATGGTACAAAGTGGCATAAAGTACACTCTTTCAAGGAATAACCACAATTTTGTCTTGGCCTGTACTGGACATTCTTTTGGAGGCATGAACCCTCAGGTCAAAGCACAAATGTGGAAAAATTAGAAAGACAGAGAGAGCTCAAGAAAGTTACACCAGATATTTGAAAAGTGGTAAAAGGAAAAGTTATAGTGGAACCAAAACTTTAGAGCCAAAAAGGAGAAATGAAAAAGAAAAAGAGTGATGACATAAACAGACAGAGCAAAATGGAGGTGGAGTGTGGTTAAAGGTGGATTGTAGGACTGACCGGGCTCTGGGGCTTGGCTCTGTTCTGGAGTCTCTCTTCTATCCACAGAGACATGTGGTTTCACGGCCATTACCACACACATTATAGTGGTACGTGCCATAATGTGAGGCATCCATATGCACTCCACTCTCTTGTGACTCCATAAAACACACAGACCCAACTGTTCTTGCTGGTGTCAATGTCTGCAATTCAGACTAATTTAACTCATTCTTGTCAATGGAGTGTGAACCGGAAAAGAGGGTGCAGATCTACAGCAGATGTCAACATGGAACCAGAAATAAAAATAATAAAAAAGTTTTACCTTTTATCAGCTGTCATTCCTTTGTGCAGAGAACACATTTTAGACGGCCGGTTCGTCATAAATGCCGAACATTTACCAAAACACAAAAAAGCAAATAAAAAGGCTTTATTGTAGCAAGAGAAAGCCAATCAGAATCAAATGATCCTCTGTTGTTTTTCTTTCCTCTGTGATGGTCTCTTTGTGTTCAGTGTGCATGTGTGTGAGTGCTTGTGTGCGTTGTTCGTGAACATTTGTGTCCTGTGCTGAAGAACAGAAGGTCTCTGCAGGGCTTGTCTGTGTGGGCGGATTCTGGGATTTACCGTGAAAACAACCAAAAACCCAAAGACATTTCCTAAGTTGGAGCTCACAACATATTGTATGGGTTTACCACCATGCATGGTGCATGATTTTTGTGTCTCTGCCTATGTTTAAAGCTATATTTGTAACTGACAGTTTAGTGAGCTCAAAAAAGTGTTTTTGCTCTGCATGTGTATTAAAATGCTCTCAGCTTCTTAAAGTCTGTCTGGTACAACGTTTTTAATGCTTGTACAGGAAGAAAAATGCCCAGTCTTTGCCAGCTCTGGCTTCCTATGAAGGCATCTGTGTGGGTTTGCAAAAATCCACTTATCTGTCTCAGCTCCGATGATTGCTTCGTCCATGCAGACTGTTTGACAATAAGCCTTCACACAGAGAGTTAGATTGTATCCTTAGGTCTGACAGACAGTAGCTGTTGAAACACTCTGCTCCACAGCCTGAGCTGTAGCCAGATAAGTGGAAGACAAAGACACTATTATACTGTAACACGTGGCCCAGAGACATTACACCTGATCACAATGGCTTTGTTCCCCAGTTTTCTGTAGTAGGGCCTAGATAAGGTTTAGTTGCAGATCCATTTAAAGTCATCTTGTTTATCTGTCGTGAGCATCATTGTGTGATTTATGAGAATAGTTTGAGAGTTGTGGATTTATTTCTCTAACTAGGAGGCCAACTTTTGAGTGCCATTAGCTGTGTTTCCATCCATTTTCATTTCGATTTTTGAGCTAATTTTTGAAATCTCGCAAATATGTAAATACAAATTAATGCGAAGCAGAAGTGTTTCCATCTGCTGGCTTGAAGCGCATCTACCAAGCCACGCACAGCGTCATTACGTCAGACGTCAGCGTCATTACGTCAGACGTCAGCACTGCGCATGTCCAGCGCATGTCTACAGTAAACAGGAAGTAGCAGTTGAAAACAGAACCTGGCCACACATCTCGTCAAAATGGAGAGAATATTTCAGGTACGTGTTGCTATCGGTCGAGTTGTATTTATTCTGTCATACAAACTAGTTTTAGCGATGTTACATGTTGTCCGGAGCGGAAACAGCTGATCAGTCACGTGACGTGAATGTTCGCTTCGGCAGCACGAGTCGGCAAATGTGTTTCCATCTGTCGCTGTGCGCATCTGCTCATTTTCGAACATCCCAAAAACCACCTCAAGCGAGCGTATAAACTTTTTGGCGAACTTGAGAAAGTAAATACGGATTTTGCCGTTTCCATTAAGCTTTTCTGCTGCGATACTTCAAAATGCGCACCTAGAAACCTTGATGGAAACACGGCTAATGTCAACAGTGAATATACACATTCTAAATGTTGACATAAGTCCTATCCAATTCAATTCAGTTTATTTATATAGCACCAAGTTACAAAAGAAGTCATCTCAGGGTACTGAACAGAAACATTCCTATATAAAAAATAATCAGTTAACATTATTTATCTGTGGAGTAAACTGCTTTGAATTTAACTTCATCGCAGAAGTCTCATCTTGAGCAAGCATGAAGGCGACAGTAGAAAGGAAAAACTCCCTCATGAGGAAGAAACTTTACCAGAATCAGTCTCAGGACAAGCAGTCATCTGCTTCGGCCAGCTGGGTTTGAGAGGAACAGATACACAATGGCAGGTCAAGAATCACATGTTAAACTATTAATCATATCAAATGAAAACTATTCAATTTTTGCAATTTGTTTAAGGAAATGAGGTCAATTTGTCCTCCAGTAGTCTAAACCTATAGCAGCATATAACAAGCCAACCCTAACTATAGGATTTATCAAAAAGGAAATTCTTAAGCCCAGTCTTAAAACTGGACAATGTGTCAGCCTCACGGACAGAAACTGGAAGTTGGTTCCACAAGAGAGGAGCCTGATAACGGAAAGATCTTCCTCCCATTCTGCTTTTGGAAACTCAAGGAACCACAAGTAAACCTGCAGTCTGAGAGCGAAGTGCTCTGTTAGGAAAATATGGAACACTAAGATCTGTACAGTATATGCAAAGAGAACCCACCCAGCCATCCATTATTTTGAACCGCTTCTTCCTTTTTGGGTTGTGGGGTCATTGGTGCCCATGTCCAGCTAGCTATCACTGTGTGAGAAGCAGGGGACACCCTGGACAGATCTCCAGTCCATCACAGGGACACATAGAGACAATCAAGATAAACAACCATTCACTCTCTCATCCACACCTAGGGAAAATTTAGAGTTACCAATTAGTCTAACATGCATGTTTTTGGTCTGTGGGAGGAAACCTGAGTTCCCGGAGAAACTCCACGCATGCACAGAGAGAACATGCAAACTCCACTCAAAAAGGTCCCCGGCTGGGATTTGATCTGGCGACCTTCACACTGAGAAGCAACAGCTCTACCAACTGAGCCACTGTGCTACCCTACAAAGAAAATCCCATAAACATAATAATTTAAATTCTGTGTATAGGTCAAAGAGTATTAAGAGATTGGTTCAGTCATTTGTGGGCCCTAAGATCTTGTAAACAGATTAATGTTACACTCAAGCCAACATCAATTGAAAATATTTTTCTAGAAGACTATCGCACAGTTGAATTTAGACTTATGTATACATTCAATAGGCCCAATACAAAATAAATTTTAAAAAAGTATTCATTGAAATTATGCATATTGTGTTCTATGCCAAAATCTTACACTAAACAGTTTATGTTAAAAATGACAGAACTGTGGCTGCATTGGTCAAACCTTAAAAATAACATTATGTACAATATCAAGTGTCATCGCAAGATGTCACACCCAGAATGTGTGTTTAGGTGACTCTCAGCTACGACCGCATCACATTTGAGCTCATTATCTGTAAAACTGAAAGAGTTATAAGCTTTTTTGAGTTTTCTCCTTTGATTAGCTGTGGTAGAATAAATCAGAATGTCTCAAAAAGGATTGAGTTCCAGATTTACGTGCATTCAGTGATTACTTTTGGAAATTTTACTAAATTTTGTTTGTGAGATAATTTTCTAAAAGACAGACTACCACACATGTATTTACATGATCCTCTGCTTTTCATGCTGGTGGTATATGATTATATCCAGATTTATGGATGAGTACCTACATAGATGTAGTTTGTTGCACTTTATCACTTGCAGAAACTGCTTGAACGTGTGTTAGAAAAGGGTCTAAAATCACTTGTGTTCAACATGTGACTTCTGTTGGAATAAAAGGCACCTGACAAATGGTTTACAAGTTACGCTTCTAACAAAATGGTAGAATGTGTTAAATACACCTGCACAAAAATAGACTGACATCATTCAGAGGTTTTGAGCCTCTGCCTCTTTCTGGATATGAGCTGACTATGTGCAAAGGAGAAATAGAGAAATAACACTGGTAGTGATCAGGTCTATTGGAATGACCCATGATGGAGAGCTATAAATAGCTTCCCTTGGACTCAGATCTTGGCTCTTGCTCCATCCTCCTGCACCACAGTGCTCTGCTGCCCCACACCTCCGTCCTCCCTCTATCCTCACTCTGTCCTTCCCCAATTCCACCTCTCCTTGCATGTGTCCATCCCTCCCTCGCTCCCATGTAGCACCTGCTCTTTTGCCTCCTCTGCCAAATGGCTGATGTCATTCTTCGGTACTGGACAGACGTCCTCGCACCTAATTCTGATTGGATAGATGGCAGAGATGGATAGTGCAGAGATGACCAAGCTTACCCACACACAGAGATGTTCCCGCCTGAGGCATGTGGTAACCTCACGACACATCGGCTTGGCGTGACCGTTCAGCATCACACTGAATATTTAACTAATACAGAATTTCAAGATTTTGGAAAAGCTTTCAGAAAACAAAACAAAACATCAAGCTGGAATTTGTCCTCATGTTCTTTTTCATATTTTCATTTTTATTTGTTCCAGTTTTGTTGAATTGTCAAACAGGCCTTTTCTCACTTTAACACTGTTCACATAGTCTCTAAAATGAATTCAGTATACATCATTCTAACCAACTTAACTGAACAGGCCACAATATGTCAATGATGTGCACAGATCATTTGTGAGTTTTTGGATTTCAGCTCTCTCATTCTCCCCCGAGACATTCTGTATATCCTCTCGACAGTCGTGCCATTGACCCTTGGCTTTGTTATTGCCACACATGGTCCTGTCTCTTCTAAACACACTTTGCATTCCCTAAGTCTGTGTGCATTTCCTGTCTGCGTGTCCTCCATTTCCCTTGCTCTTAAATTCTGAAGTCCTTTATTGGGGAACTTGGTGCACATCCCTCTCAACTGCTTCTGCACTCTAGACTTGCAGGGATTACAGTGGAGACTTCTTGACTCTGTGTCTTTCTGTGTCAGGGTTCGTACACATGAGCACACAGTACAACCACTCAGTTGAACTTCACTGCTCAGTGTTGTCAGTGTTCCAATTTTTCCGTATTTTACTTTTCCCTAAAAAAAGCAGAATTGTTGATTTTTTGGGGGAAAAATAAAATAAAAGGCTCTACCTGAATTGGGTGGGTTATTTCCTTCTGGATCAGTGTTTATCTCCTTTTACCTGTCACATGTTTCCCATTGAATGCAACTACAGGTGCAGGTCATACAATTAGAATATCATGAAAACGTTTATTTATTTCAGTAATTCCATTCAAAAAGTGAAACTTGTATATTATATTCATTCATTACACACATACTGATATATTTCAAATGTTTCTTTCTTTTAATGTTGATTAATATAACTGACAACTACTGAAAACCCCAAATTCAGTATCTCAGAAAATTAGAATATTGTGAAAAGGTTCAATATTGAAGACACCTTGTGCCACACTATATGCAGCTAATTAACTCAAAACACTTGCAAATGCCTTTAAATGATATTTCAGTCTAGGTCTGTAGGCTTTACAATCATGGGGAAGACTGCTGACTTGACAGTTGTCCAAAAAGATGACCATTAACACCTTGCACAAGGAGGGCAAGACACAAACGGTAATTGCTAGAGGCTGGACGGTTCACAGATCTGTGTCCAAGCACATTAAAAGAGTCGAAGGGAAATAAATGATGGTAGAAAAAAAGTGTACAAACAATAGGGATAACTGCAGAGAGGATTACAAAACACATTCCAAAATGTGGGGGAGATTCACAAAGAGTGGACTGCAGCTGGAATCAGTGCTTCAAGAACCACCACGCTCAGTCATATGCAAGACAAGAGGTTCAGCAGTCAAATTCCTTGTGTCAAGCCGCTCTTGAGCAAGGGACAGCGTCAGAAGCGCCTTGCCTGGGACTGCTGCTGAGTGGTCCAAACAAAGTTATGTTCTCTGATAAAAGTAAGTTTTGCATTTCCTTTGGAAATCAAGGTCTCAGAGTCTGGAGGAAGAGAGGAGAGGCACAGAATCCACGTTGCTTGAAGTCCAGTGCTAAGTTGCCACAGTCAGTGATGGTTTGGGGGGCCATGTTATCTGCTGGTGTTGGTCCACTGTGTTTTTCGAGGTCCATGGTCAACTCAGCTGTCTACCAGGAAGTTTTAGAGCACTTCATGCTTCCTGCTGCTGACCAACTTTATGGAGATGCAGATTTAATTTTCTAGCTGGACTTGTCACCTGCACACAGTGACAAAGCTACAAGTACCTGGTTTAAAGACCATGGTATCCCTGTTCTTAATTGGCCAGTAAACTCGCCTGACCTTAACCCCATAGAAAATCTATGGGGTATTGTGAAGAGGAAGATGCAATATGCCAGACCAAACAATTCAGACGAGCTGAAGGCCACTGTTAGATCAACCTGGGCTCTCATAACACCCGAGCAGTGCCACAGACTGATCAACTCCATTGCATGCCGCATTGATGCAGTAATCCAGGCAAAAGGAGCCCCAACTAAGTAATGACTGCTGTACATACTCATACTTTTCATGTTCACACTTTTCAGTTGGCCAACATTTCTAAAAATCCTTTTATTTATTGGTCTTAAGTAGGGATGCACCGATCCACATTTCTTAACATCCGATCCTGATATCTAAATCTGGATATCGGCCGATACCAGTACAGTCCCATTATCATCATCATTATTGATTTTATATGAGGCTGTAATAATCTCCTCTCTATAGGCAAGTACAATTTGTACAAATATTTGCATGTCCAAAAAGACAACATGAGATAAGTTTTATTAATGTTGGATACAGTACGTTTCCAAGTTAGAATTAAATCCTGCTAACACAAAACATGTTTTTTTATTCCTATCTTTAAAAGTGGATATTAAAGGTGCAATATGTAATTTCTGGAACATGCTGGAACTTAGGAAAATTTTGAACAGAGACACGTTTCTGGTTCCTCCCCCTCAGAGCCATATATGGCTCTGCTCCACCTTGCTCAAATTCAAGCTCTGTTTTTATTGGCTGATTCAAATTCAAGCTCTGTTTTTATTGGCTGGTTACAAACTCTGTTTTTATTGGCTGGTTAACGGCGGGTCACTCTGTGTTTTTAGTGTTTTTATAAATGCTGATAGAGAAGCAAGGGGACTATAGTTTTTTTCAGAGATTACTTGTCTAAAATCAGTATGTCAGGAGGTAGTGACAGAGTAAAGAAATATGTTAAAAATATATTGTTAGAAAAGTTACATACAGCTCCTTTAAAGTGATTAAATGGCTTTAAACATCTGCTAAGTTCATGGCATAAACCAACACAGACATGTTCCTGTTTTTAGTATTTTAAATTTCGTTATAATGTAGTTGTTTTTGTTTCATTTTTTATATGTACAGTATAATTTTCTTGTATTTTTCAGTTCATATGCTTTTTATGATTGTCTACTGTTGTACTGATAAATATCTCCTGGAGGGTAAACTATATCTTGGCTGCAAGTATCAAGCTGCGAAATCCTGTTTTCTGCAACTGATAGTGGTTGGTCATTAATTATGATGAAGTTTAGTAACTTCTCGGTAAACATTCAAGCTCCGGGGCTTCAGCTATGTGTTATTTTTGTTCAGTNTTAATTAACTCAAAACACTTGCAAATGCCTTTAAATGTTATTTCAGTCTAGGTCTGTAGGCTTTACAATCATGGGGAATACTGCTGACTTGACAGTTGTCCAAAAAGATGACCATTAACACTTTGCACAAGGAGGGCAAGACACAAAAGGTAATTGCTAAAGAGGCTGGACGGTTCACAGATCTCTGTGTCCAAGCACATTAAAAGAGTCGAAGGGAAATAAATGAAGGTAGAAAAAAAGTGTACAAACAATAGGGATAACTGCACCCTGGAGAGGATTACAAAACACATTCCAAAATGTGGGGGAGATTCACAAAGAGTGGACTGCAGCTGCAATCAGTGCTTCAAGAACCACCACGCTCAGTCATATGCAAGACAAGAGATTCAGCGGTCAAATTCCTTGTGTCAAGCCGCTCTTGAGCAAGGGACAGCGTCAGAAGCGCCTTGCCTGGGACTGCTGCTGAGTGGTCCAAACAAAGTTATGTTCTCTGATAAAAGTAAGTTTTGCATTTCCTTTGGAAATCAAGGTCTCAGAGTCTGGAGGAAGAGAGGAGAGGCACAGAATCCACGTTGCTTGAAGTCCAGTGCTAAGTTGCCACAGTCAGTGATGGTTTGGGGGGCCATGTTATCTGCTGGTGTTGGTCCACTGTGTTTTTCGAGGTCCATGGTCAACTCAGCTGTCTACCAGGAAGTTTTAGAGCACTTCATGCTTCCTGCTGCTGACCAACTTTATGGAGATGCAGATTTAATTTTCTAGCTGGACTTGTCACCTGCACACAGTGACAAAGCTACAAGTACCTGGTTTAAAGACCATGGTATCCCTGTTCTTAATTGGCCAGTAAACTCGCCTGACCTTAACCCCATAGAAAATCTATGGGGTATTGTGAAGAGGAAGATGCAATATGCCAGACCAAACAATTCAGACGAGCTGAAGGCCACTGTCAGATCAACCTGGGCTCTCATAACACCCGAGCAGTGCCACAGACTGATCAACTCCATTGCATGCCGCATTGATGCAGTAATCCAGGCAAAAGGAGCCCCAACTAAGTATTGACTGCTGTACATACTCATACTTTTCATGTTCACACTTTTCAGTTGGCCAACATTTCTAAAAATCATTTTATTTATTGGTCTTAAGTAGGGATGCACCGATCCACATTTTTTAACATCCGATCCTGATATCTAAATCTGGATATCGGCCGATACCGGTACAGTCCCATTATCATCATCATTATTGATTTTATATGAGGCTGTAATAATCTCCTCTCTATAGGCAAGTACAATTTGTACAAATATTTGCATGTCCAAAAAGACAACATGAGATAAGTTTTATTAATGTTGGATACGTTTCCAAATTAGAATTAAATCCTGCTAACACAAAACATGTTTGTTTTATTACTATCTTTAAAAGTGGATATTAAAGTGATTAAATGGCTTTAAACATCTGCTAAGTTCATGGCATAAACCAACACAGACATGTTCCTGTTTTTAGTATTTTAAATTGCTTTATAATGTAGTTGTTTTTGTTTCATTTTTTATATGTACAGTATAATTTTCTTGTATTTTTCAGTTCATATGCTTTTTATGATTGTCTACTGTTGTACTGATAAATATCTCCTGGAGGGTAAACTATATCTTGGCTGCAAGTATCAAGCTGTGAAATCCTGTTTTCTGCAACTGATAGTGGTTGGTCATTAATTATGATGAAGTTTAGTAACTTCTCGGTAAACATTTGAGCTCCGGGGCTTCAGCGATGTGTTATTTTTGTTCAGTCCGGAGAAGGCAATATGATTTTGGTCAGCCACGCTCAGCCTGCCCTTCCTCCGAGATGGGCAGAAAGAGCGGGGCAGACTGAGTGCGGATGACCAAAATCAGACTGCTTTCTCCGGAGTTAACGAAAATAACACACCGCTGAAGACCTGGAGCTTGCATGTCCAATGTAAAACTAACTTTACTGCAATTTAATGTGGCGCTATGGCTCTGCAGACATTGCATGTTGCTGTCTTGCGGTGTTTAGTGTAAAATACTTCCACACAGTGGACATGTTAAGATGAAAAGTTGGTTAGTCATTAGCCACAGTGCTACTGCACGTTGTAGCTGGCTGCAAACTATGAAATGGATTTCCTTAATGTGAGGCGGGTCTTATTACTCTGGGTTCATGAGGCACGACATCGTTCAGGAAATCCCTTCCATAGTTTGAATCCAACTTGCAGAGCAGCTGGCAGGGAATCACATGTGGAGACGTGTTACTTTGAGACACATAGACATACATCATGGATTGGAAATCTCTGCATGTTGGATCGGAAAAATCCAATGCGTAAATTATGCTGGTATCGGAGCCTGATACCGATACTTGATCAGATCGGCCCATCCCTAGTCTTAAGTAATATTCTAATTTTCTGAGATACTGAATTTGGGGTTTTCATTAGTTGTCAGTTATTATAATCATCAACATTTAAAGAAATAAATATTTGAAATATTGGGGAGTGGTAGCGCAGAGGTTAGAGACGATGGGCCTGTGATCGGAATATCGCCGGTTCAAGCCCTGGTACCGACAACATCAAAATGTGGGTGGAAAAGGTGAAACACCCACACCTGCCTCCAACCTTATTCGTCCCACCCTGGGCCCCTGAGCAAAGCCCTTAACCCCCACCATCTGCTCCCTAAACATGTCTCTATTGAAAAAAAGTTCTCATGGCTCAATGGGACTACCTGGATAAATAAAATACATCAGCCTATGTGCAATGAATGAATATAATATACAAGTTTCACTTTTTGAATGGAATTACTGAAATAAATCAACTTTTTCATGATATTCTAATTTTATGACCTGCACCTGTACATTAAAACTTTGTGAATTCATGTGTGTTCAGTCCTCTTATTTTAGTATTTACTCATGCTCTCTGCTACACAAAGTCATAGTCCGTTCCAGCAGAGATGCACAGACAGACTTAGTAGGTTTTAATTGTGAAGCTGTGCAACAACTCATGCTGATACTTTATTATAAGTTTTTCCTTCTTGCTCAATCAGGGTCTACAAAACTTGTCTTCAAAACGACTATAGTACATCTATGTTTGTCTTTTCCAGCTGTGAGGTCATGGAGGCCAGATCATGTATCTTGACTTAATTAACGTATTTATAAGCCAGAGGGAATGACAGTAAGTGAGCAGCAAAGATGAGGCCCTCAAAGTAATGAAGGCTGAGAGGCGGTCGTGGCTGGAGCCTGCTAGTAAAACATTTTGACCCCCTCATTATGGCCCATTTAGAGGATCACGGCCCCCTAAAACAACTTGTCTGTTTACTTGACTTTCTGTGTGCAGTCATGAGGTTGCAGCTTAGAACCAGGTTTGTCTGGTTGA
The DNA here is from genome assembly GCA_038048925.1 of Garcialebias charrua. NCBI lineage: Eukaryota > Metazoa > Chordata > Actinopteri > Cyprinodontiformes > Rivulidae > Garcialebias > Garcialebias charrua. The sequence continues at coordinate 38,067 of JBBPBX010026013.1, forward strand.
ATCTGGAGCTGAGTGCTACTTCCATCCTCCATCATCCTCACATATGGGCTTGCAACATCAGCGACGGCTGAGGCTTCAGGAGGAACTGTGAATCACAGCATATCTCCCTTTGACTTTCTTTCTCTCTGTGTCTCTGTCTTTCTGCCTTTTATCTGTCTGTGCCTCTCGAAGATATACAGTATGCACATTCACATTTACTTGCGGCCAGGCACAGTCTGAAATTCCTTTGAAAACCACAGACATCCCTATTCACCCACACCCATCCTAATAACCTCTCAGAGACTGAATTATGAGTGCATGCACACGTGCATGCACACACACACACACAGACTATATATATGTATATATATATATAT
>JBBPBX010026014.1:1602-38421 GCA_038048925.1 Garcialebias charrua
TGACATAATAATAAATAAAAGCAGAAATATATATATATATATATATATATATATTCTTTTTATTTCTTTTAACACATGATTTTCTGTCAATATATTAAAATATTTTGCTTTGCCTTTTTTAGCTTCTCCTTTTTCTTATCAATGTAATTCTGCTCGCTGAAATAAAAAACAATATATATATTTATGATTTTATTTCTCATTAAAATATATATTTCTACTTTATATAGTACTTTATCTACTTTATCTATTTAGATATTTATTTGTTTTCTTTAGCATTATGTAGGACATATATTTCTACTTTTATTTAAGTATGTATTGTTTTGTGTTGGATACGTATTTATTAATTTATTTATTAATATGTCAAACATTGATTAATTAAATCACATACCCACATTTGGATAACAACTAGAAAGTTGTCTACAGTTATATGTACTCCAAAAGTTATTCTTAGTTTGCTGGTTAGTTAGAAGTTCAGTCTTTATGCTAGAATTACATTTATTTTTTTGGCGGGTTATTTTCATTACATAAACAAACACTGAGCCCACCTGGCTGAGCACGTGAAGCAGAGGCCGCGGAGTCCGGAGTTGAGGCCCTCCCAGCTGAGCACACTGGTGGTGTGGTTGGTTGTGAACACAATTCACCCGTTTGCTCATCTGAAGCGGTAGAAGAGGACTCAGGAGTTTCTGCTGGCGTTGAAGACGGCGTCGAATGATCTAATTTAAAAGAAAAAACACACGTTACACGAACTACGTTAGCCTGTTGTGCTAGGCTAGCTAGCCTGTTGTGCTAAGAGGCTAGCTGCTGCCTCAAGCGTGGCTTAACAATAGCTAGCCAGAAAAGTAGCCACAAACCCAGCAGCCTGTACACGTTTTTGAGTTTATTTAGGAAGACAAAAGATGACTAATAAACACAAGTAACAACAGCTCACCTTCCATCTCGCTCTCCAACATTTGGGTGGCTGAGTCGAGAGCCATTTGGCTACCGTTGCTGGATGGCCGTTTTCCAAAGATCTCGTCCATTTTACTGAACCACCGCCAATCCTTCCTTCCTCTTCCACTTTTACCGTTATGGTCTTTCATGGTCCGGTAGTCTGATTTCATCTTCTTTAGCTTCTCCCGGCATTGCTTGGAGGTCCGAGTGAAGCCAGCCACAGCCATTTCCTCAGACGCACGCTTGAACACTTTTTCATTTCGTGTGCTGCTGTCCAGCTCCCTCTGCACACGCTCGTCTGCGAGGTAATTTAGGAAGAAGCTTACTTCATCATTTGACCACGGAACGCACGCAACGGGGGCTTGGGAGGTAGACATGCTGTTTTCTAAAATGGAGGTTGTTGTTAGAACGCGAGGTTAACAGCAGTCGCAGTTGATGACTCAACACGCAGCTAGTCCCGCCCTCTGGTCCTGCCCCTACACGCAGCAGTCCAGCCCCTGCTGCAAACAACGAATCAAATGTGAGCAGTAAATGACGTCAAACTGGGCCGGGGGAGCTAGGCCCGACAGAACCACGGTGGAGATGGTTCCATGACGAGGGCGGAGTCTGGCAAAAAAAGGAAAATGCGAACACGCTGAACCGGCAAAAAAAGGAAAATGCGAACACGCTGAACCCGGGTTAGAAGGCGGGGCGGGGCAACCCGGGCCATGGAGGGCCGGTCAATGCGAAAACGGCTTATGTTCCTCCCTCTTTTGGAAATAGGTATTGACTATAGCCATTTCTATTCTCTTGGAGAAATCCACCACCATCTGTCCTTCCTGGTTTCTTTCCTTGACACCAAACCTACCCATCACTTCCTCATCCCCTCTGTTTCCTTCACCAACATGTCCATTCAGGTCTGCTCCAATCACCACTCTTTCCTCCCTGGGAATACTCTCTATCACTTCATCCAAATCTTTCCAAAATGTATCTTTCTCCTCCCCATCACATCCAACCTGTGGAGCATAACCACTGACTATGTTTAGCATCAGACCTTCTACTTCTACCTTCAGACACATCACCCTATCTGACACTCTCTTCACCTCTACTACATTCTTTGCCAACTCCTCCTTCAGGACCACCCCTACTCCATTTCTCTTTCTATCCACACCATGGTAAAACAGTTTGAACCCTGCTCCAATACTGCGAGCCTTGCTGCCCTTCCACTTGGTCTCTTGGACACATAAAACATCTACCTTTCTTCTCTGCATCATGTCAGCCAGCTCTCTACCTTTGCCTGTCATTGTCCCCACATTTAGAGTTGCAACCCTCAGTCCTACATTCTTCACTTTCCTCCTCTCCCTCTGTCTCCTGACACGTTTCCCTCCTCGGGGTCTTCGACTAACAGTAGTACAATTTCCGCCGGCACCCTGTTTGTCAACAGCACCGGTGGCGGACGTTGTTAACCCGGGCCTCGACCGATCCGGTATGGTTTCACTTTGATGAACTTGCATTATGGTTTTGGCAAGTGTTTCACATCGGATGCCATTCCTGACACAACCCTCACCATTTACCCGGGCTTGGGACCGGCACAAGAGATACACTGGCTTGTGCTCCCTAGTTGACTTCAAAAGGTTATTCACTTGTAAACATACATCCATTGATTGCTTGATGCAAGTTTCACTTATCCAGTGTTTCATGAGATATTTTGTTAACAGACACAGACACAAGCCAAAACTCTCCACCTCCTCTTCTTTCTTCTTGTGTCAGATGTATTGTGTGCAACACCGCAACAGAAGTATCTGAGCTTCCTTCACTCAGCTCAGTAAATAAGTCATACACTTTATGCCTGTCCTATTATATAATTGATTTAGTGGGAGCAAAACATAAATCAATCAAAATACACCAACGCCAACTTTTGTTTGGTTTAAAACACACTACTGACTGTTTCCCTCCAGTCATTTATTTACAGCATGTTTTGGTACAGTCCCACTTCCTGCTGCTCATTGAAAAACATTTTGTGCAATATGAAAAAAAAAATGAAACAAAGGCTCTGAATTGTAGAAAATCCATATCAGGCAAGCGAAGGAAAATCTTTCATCCCACTGCAACAGTTAGATGGCTCAGTTCAGTTCAGAGTCACGTCCATGAAGAAGTGATGTAAGAGGGTGAAAAAACAAACACTTTTAAATGTTGTTGGCATCAAATTCAAATTTTGTTGTACATATTTAAAATAAACTCAAGGTCTAGAGATGTGTTGTTTTATTAAATATATTGTTAAAGTGTTTTATATATTTTGTTTCTATTACTGTATTCAGACTATACACTGCATTCATGATATATTAAAAATGCATATTTTTCCACTTGCTTGTGTTTTCACCCCCTGTCAAGAAAGGTGAGCAAGTGTGTAATTTCCTGTCTATCCATCCATCTATAAAATAATAATAATAATAATAATAATAATAATAATAATAATAATAATAATAATAATAAAAATAACAAAAATCATAATAATAATAAAGAAACTGTCCAGATGACCTGACTGAAAATCGTTGGATTGTATACATGGATTATTGAGCATGAACTTTGGCATTTTGAACTAGTTTGACATGACTGTCGACAAGGGAGAGGGCAGGCACCAGAGGAGAGGGCGTGTCCCAGAGACCATCTTGGCACCAACATAACAGTTTTTTTTCTTCACACTTTACAGTAAGCTGTTTGGGGAGAAGTAGCTTTGTTTGGTGTTTCCTCAAACTGATGAAGCCTTCTAGATGGAAGGTGAAATGTCTCAGCACAAAAAAAAAATCAAACCGTCCAGATGACCAGACTGATTGTGTCCCTGGATTAGTGATCATGAACTTTGGTGTTTCCTGTCTATCTGTTAGCAAAATATCTCATAGGCCAGTACACAAATATTAATAAAACCTTCAGAAAGTAATCTTTAAATGTACATTTTTGTAACCTTTAGGTCCAGCCAAATTCAGGATGGCCATCGTAGTTTATCCACCTTAGAAAACACCAACATGTCCCAAACTTGGTCAATTTTGCAAATATTGCTCTAAAATTTGGGGTGTTAGTAGCAGAGTCATCCCTATAACAAACTCCAAGTGCAATTTAATATTTTGAACAAAATTTAATCAGCAGAAGCCTAAGAGAAGAACTGTAGATACCCACCATCAACCTGACACCAACTATCACCTTCTCCTTCCTCACTGGACAAGCCATCTCTTCAATTTCACTAAAGACTTAAAAAATATTGTTTGCCATGTCTGGAAATCACCACGAGATGGGTGAGTTTTTTGTTTTTGATTCTCCCTCCTCTCAACTTTCCTGGGTCATCCCTGGCTAAAATTACACAATCCTCAAATCAACTGGGTCGATAATAGGGAGAGAGCAGGGCTGGACTGGGACAAAAAATCGTCCCGGGCATTTTGAGCAGAGTGGCCCACAGTGATGGCATAGTTACATTGAAAAAGTAACTTAGTTAAGTTACTGATTAGTCTTTGGGAAAAGTAACTTAGTTAAGTTACTGATTACTTGATTTGGAAAGTGAAGGATAAATCACCATTATATACGTTATTATGATTATACCTATATACTCATTCACAACTGTGTTTCATGTAATCACAAAGGTTTTATACAATCATGTTTAGATGCTTAATGCACTGTGCACATGTTAATCTTACCGGTGTGCAGTTTTGATCAGACCTGCAGCTTGTAGCAACTCTCGGAGGTCAACACATTCCAGAGGGGGGAAGGGCAAGCAGAAACAGAATTTGGCTGATCTAAAGAACATGTAACATCATCAGAAATACACTTAGTTTATGCAACACACTTAGTTTAGGACACAGAATGTTCACAGGAGAAATATAAATGTGTAGTGGACCTACCCAGGGTCAAATTAAGGTTTTTGAACTGTCCAGTGATGACCTTTACTGACCTCTCAGTAAAGCAAGACATTTACTACAAAATTATTCATTTAGCTATAATCTGATAACATAGTCACCAATAAGAGACTATTTCTATCTTTGATTTTAGGCTGATGTGATCAAAAGAATAACTTTTGTCATTTTCATGATGTGTGCTTTTAAGCTGTGTTATTCTGTGAGAGTTAAACTGTGTTTCACTGCTGTGTCAAAGGTGCAATCTCGGGTCACAGAGACTTCTTTTAATTTTGTTAATTCAAATGTTATCAAATGAATAATTTTATTTGTAAGAGCATCAGTACATTTTAATGTCAGATAAATCAAATACTCTGCTTAATTCAAAATGTTGTACATGGAGGATTTCTCCTCTCCTCTCGAACTTGCATGTGAAGATAAAAGGAACACTTTATCTCATTCATTTTAGCTTGAGCTCAGGACAATCTAGACACCCAAAGACTTTTGTTTTTGTCCTATTTAATAATCAAGCTATTATCATTAATAGGTCCCATATGTGATGCTTAATGACGTTGTTTTAATCAAACCAACAGTATTTTGTTAAAGTGTTAAAGCAAAGGAATCAGTTTTATGATAAAATGCTGACATCTGAAACTAACACTTTATCTTTCTGACAAACTAATCTTTTGACCCCCTTTCAACATGTTGATGTCATCCTCACATCAACTTATGATGCCATTCGGCCAATCAGAAAGAACACATTTTCTGGGTCACGTCTCAGTTAAAACCTTCACATCTTACTTTCTCTAGGAAGTCTGCTGGAGTAAGCCTCAAACCATGGTCTTCTCCAAAGAACTGATGATCGTCTAGTCACACGCTAAGGACACGTCATTCAGTTAAAAGATTTATAACATGCCTGTTATAAATCTATTTCAAGCCGTGAAAAGCTCTCTTTTATTGACATTCCTTTAAGGAACGTCTTATCTTGGAAACACCACCAGGAGCTGCCGTTACTTTCGGTTCGAGTCAAGGCGCACGTCTGGAGACGCTGAGAATGGTAAACGAACTGACCAAACTGGACCGAGGGAGACTGACCATCTTCACGAGGTAACAAGTCGTCAAATGCTTTGCCAAGGGTACCAACGTGTAGCTTTAATCGGCCGGAGAACTGCCATGTTTCTGGTTAAAACACATCAAGATAACTCCCTGACTCTTAACTTTTCTTCCTCCATTTTTCTCCTCCTAAATCTTTCCCTCTCAACCTAAGCTGGAAACTATATTTTTTAAGTTAAAGAGCCCACAGACTAAATATGCTTAACATCTAATATTTATGTCTGTTGTGTTAAATTTAAGTGTGCTGACGTATTTGAATTGAAAGAAAGTGAAATCATGTCAATCAAGTGTAATGGTGTTAATTTAGTTGATTTATTTTAAATAAATGATAGTGTCTCTTTGACATATCAAACTAAGTTAACGTCTTTGTCACTTAATGGCTTTGTGTATTTATCCATCATAAAGATCACAGAAATATTGGGTAAACTGAAAAAGAACAGAATCCGTGAATTTACTATTCAATCTGAATAAGTAGATTAATTAAGGATAAAGAGGTCAGTATTAATATTGACCTCCTCATAATTCTTACATCTGGTGGCCCGTACCGGTTCTGAAAGTTTATTGATTTCTGTGGTTTCTCATGAACTGTAACGTCATGTTTGCATAAGTGGATCCAAGTTTTAAACTCTGAGGATAATGATTTTGGCTGGAAGTGTTCAAAGCAGGCAGATTCTGCATGTTTTTATCATTTGAAGCTGTGAGATTATTATTGTTTCAACTCTGTTAGACGCTGTTGGAAGCATTCAGGTGAAGTTTTGTCAGCCGTGGTCTGTGGGGGGGTTCTGGTTCCGTTCGACCCAGTTCACGCAGACTCCTGTACAAAGCTTTGTTTGACCGCCGAGTCAGAAGCCTGAAAGCTAATTTAACATCTACAAGATTGCTGTTGTGGTATTTTACATTTTAGAGCAGGTCAAAGAAGCATATTACTGTTAGAACGTGTCGGATAGTGGTTCTGTTCAGACCCGTGTTTCTGATCCACGACAAAGTGGACCGGTACCGACCTTAACGCGCTCCGAGAGAGTCCGTGTTTGTTCAACAGCTGCAGTGCTGTGTTACTGAGCGTAACTAAGTTGGCCTGTCTAGGTGTGTTCGCCGCATGTTTCAGAATTTTGGAAAGTTAATTTGTAGCGTCTGAGTTGTTTTAAGAGTCTATAAAGTTGTGGTCTGTTGTGCGAGCTAACGTTAGAGCTACGTGTCCAAGTACACGTTTGTTTATGAGCTGTGATTGGATGAAACGAGAGCTGGGAGCTGTCAATCACTCTTGTGGCGAACGCTGATTCGCTGTTGTGAGCTGTCAATCACGTCGCACGCCGTTGCGACCAACCCACTTTGTCGTCATTTCCGGTACTTCATTGGTCGAAGGTTAGAAAACTACATTCACCATGGTTGCTTGGGAAAAGGACTACAGGCACTGTGATTGATTGGTTGACGTCACGTATCTCTGTAGCGAGCTCCGCCTCGCACAGCAGAGCTGGTGACGCGCTGCGTCGACCCGCCTATTTGTGTCGTCATTTCCTGGTGCACTTTCAGTGACGAACAGTCACGTTCACAAAAAACATCATAAAAAGTCAGCATTTTATGGTGAGTTACCAGCTTTTAATTTTGTTCTGTACACAAACAATAGCTCCTGTTTATTTTAAATAAAATATTTAGAATAACAGAGGTACGGACAAACATTTTTGCTTATTTTAAATACAAAGAATTTAAAATAACAAACAAAAGTACAGTTTTCACTCCAGATAACTGAAAATTTTTTCCTTTCTCTTCCTTTCTCTGACACATCATCTTCCACAGTTGTCCTGTGCACATTTAAACTTTCCTGTTTATTTCAAATAGTGAAAAGTTTAGAATAACGAATACAGAACATCTTTTATTTTGATTTTCACTGAAAATCCAGATAAAAGATGGCAGGCACAGAGGGTGAGACCCCTGACACCACTGATACAGGGCAGCCTGTGCCACCTCAAGGCCACGACCCGACCAAAGCAGATTGGATCGAATGTGCCTTATTTTCACTCACAGGGCCCATCACAAACTACCATGAAGAGACACAGTTGATGGAGGAAGCAGATGTGGACAGTGCATTAAAAACTGTAACAGCTGGAACCACAAAGGCTGAAAAGAAAGCAGACAGAGATAAACGTTTGGCTAAATTAAGCCTTCTGTTAAAGGCCAAGCTAGATTTTGAAACTGCTGTACGCCGGGCTGTCTCTACATCATGTTTAACAGCACAAATGGAGGTTGCCGCTTTACAGCAGGAGGTAAAGAGTTTAACACAGTCGAGTATTGGCAGCGCTGAACAAACGCGTAGTCTCTACGAAGAATGCAGAGTGTTAAAAAGGGATTTTGACCAATCACAAGATGATTTGGAAAAATGTGTGGTGGAGAAGGATACGTATTACCATCAATACAAGTCGCTTCAGGCGGATTGTGGGGAGGCACGAGACGCGCTGGAAAAATGCACGGACACCCTGGAATCATTATCACTACGGTACACAAGGCTGCAAGAAGATTATAGAAAATCACAAGAACAGCACATGATGTTACAACGTGAAAATGATGGGTTAAAAGTCCAACTGAATAGTTGTAAAATAGAGCGTGCATCAGCAATGAACAAACTCTTTGAAGAAGAGAGAAAATGTTTGGGTCTCATGAGTAAACACCTTGAGAACTCACCGCCTCCGCTGCCTCCTCCCATACCTGATGACCTACTCCCTCCAACACCACCGCGCCGTCCCTTAGGGCCTCTAAAACCGACAATCCCACCGGATGCACCGGTGGGTGGATCTGATAACAACCCACAAATACCTCTATCAATGGCTGAACTACGGAATATGGCGAAAAGCATTCAAACCTTCGCCCCTGGCCCAATGGGCTCACACGAAACCAAGATCTATCTCGAAGACCTTGATTTCCAGCTTCAACGCTTCCCAGAAGCTACAGATGATGATAGAATCTGTCTGTTAAGGTTAACATCGGACAGGACGGTGCATGCTTTTATGAAGCGTCAACGAGAAGCAGTGATGAAAGACTACAGTCTTCTCTGTGCTGCGCTGATAAAGGAGTTTTCTCCTTGCACGGGGCCCGATGGCATCATAACAGCAGCTAACATCAAGCAAGGTAGGAATGAACACCCAAGGTCATATTATGACCGAATATTCCGTGCCTATTTCGGGGACAGATGCGAACCTGAAATGGAGGAGGAGGTAGGGTTTAAGTATATTTTCAGCCAAAACCTCTGCCCTGACATAAGAGAGAAAGTACATGTCAGCGCAAACTATAAACGGAGGTCCATCGAAGACATAAGAGAGTGCGCGATAGATGTTTTTACAGGTCGCACACCAAACAAAACACCCTTTGAAGTGTGTCCTGGTGAAAAGGTCAAATACCAAACGCTAGACCTTGAAGGAGCAAGAGCGCCAGCTCACTCTTTTAAGGAAGCCGAGAATAAGCAAAATTTCCAACCTGACAGACCGCAAAATGAAGGTGTCCGCTGGAACAAAGACCAAAAGGGGTCCAGAGACCCTAAGTGGTACAGGCCGCATCAAGAGGAAGAGCCCCATCAAAAAAGGAGGGCTTTCCAAAAGAAAAAGAAATATGGGTCCCAAGGAGACTCATATGAAAGAGGGTGGTCCCAGAGAGGACCCCCGAGCAATGCGCCAGCTCCTGCACCTCAAACTGAACAGTCTGGGGCGAGGAAAAACCCACAGAAGTTCCAGAAAAAAGGCCCTAAACCTCTGTCTTCAGAAGAGATGGAGAACATACGTCGGTTGTTAGAAAGTTTGAAAAAAACAAACAAGGAAAACAAACCTGGAGTGATGTGTAGCACTATCATTGATAGTGACTCAGAACACACAAATAACAGCAATGCCACGATTGCTGACAGTCACCAAGATACTGATGGTCAGGATGCTGACAATCAGGGTATAGACAGTCAACAAGACGTTGACTGTAACCATGACATCATTGTTACAGAGTCCGAGAGCCCCTCATCGGAAAAAGGGGGGGTAAGCTCACTCACCAAAGACAATGACTCGTCACAGACCGATCACTCAGACCCATGTGTGACTGCACTACCAGTACAGGTGAATGAAATTCACACAGACAATGGTAGACGTAACAAACGTCGAAAAAAACCTGATAGGTTCCTGTGTAACATTATCAGGAAGGGGCCCGCTAAGAAGGCTTACCTGTCAATCACTTTAGAAGGGGTCCTCACAGAAGAGGCCCTCCTGGATGGTGGGGCTGACATAACCATTATGTCTCCCACACTGTTGAAGGAGCTAAGGATAGCCGCTAGCGGGGTTGACAGGGAAATACCCCTCAAAGAATGTGCTGTAGTACTACAGGGACTCTCAGAGACGAGTACAACCCTTACAGCTATAGCCATGGTTCATATGCAGATTGGTGAAATGACGCTATACCACCCGGTACACGTGTCCACCGTTGACTCATTCCCATTTTTGGTTGGCCAAGACTTTATAAACCGCTTCGACGCGATTATAGATTATGGCGATCAAACAATGTGGACCAGAGTGAGCCAACCACTGCCAATCGATATGCCTACACAAGGTGACACTGACTGTCTAACAGCAGGTACCGCGGAAGGCACAAAGGGGTCCTCCAACGAGAGCACAATCCCGGTAAGTGAACCTTCAGCAACAGGTGAGGCAGAAAAGGCCCAACAAGAGAGCCTCCTCTGCGAGCTGAAACAGTCAGCACTCACTGAACACTACCTACCGCAGGTAGTCAAAGGTGTTGAGATCCAAGGATCCCACACCGATGATGCTGTTTTGTCTCCTTGGACGGAGAAATCAGCGATCAGCCAAGCTTTCTATGGAACCTTGGTTAAAAAACAGTTGGGTCTAGAAATGAACAAAAAGGCTTTCCGCTTTTCGTTGGACCCCAACGATAAACAGGTAATGACCGCAAAAGGGATCATTGACCTGAAACTGATCTGGAACCAACGAGAACTGGATCACCCGTTCCTCGTGGTCCCGAACTTACCACATGCAACCTACATAGGCTCCGACATTTTGGTAAGGTTAGGTGTCCGAGTGGACATCAACAACAATGTACTGTGGTCACTAGACACAGCCACAAAGGACTCTCCTGTGCTGACCACAGAGAACCTTAAAGCTGGACAGACCATTCCAGAGGTCTGTCAGATTGCTAACAGCCATAACACTGCGGTACCACCTCAGGTTATGAACAAGCCGGTGATGTGTCACATCATGAAAGGACAAGCTATTAGCACAAAACAGGCATACTTTCAACCATCTCCTATGTTTTTCAACTTAGGACTGTCCATGGAGGCCACATTCCAAGTGACCCTCGACTGCAGAACCACGACTGTTGCTGTGTGCAACACAAGCACAGAAGAGGTACTGATCCCAAAAAACACACAGCTAGGATGGTTGATCTCCACTGATTTTCATGATTTTGAGCTAAGCATTCCATTTCTGGGAGGACTCCCAGAGAACTTGATCCCATATCAACACACGGGGCAAGTCTTGTTCACGAAACCAACACAGGCCATAGCTCTTTTCTCCCCCAGTGAGTCCGACCAGGACACTGTCCGCAGGTTCGGTTTCAACAAAGGAGACAGTCTATGCCCCCAAACTTACAGTGCACTACCTGTTGACAGGTTTTACGACACTGAAGGGGACTCACTGGAGCTCCCCAAAGAACAAGAACCCCTCTCAGTTGCTTCACAGATTGACCAGGTGGTCGCCCAAGCCGACGCCCTGAAAACTGATGAAGAAAGGGACAAACTTCGCAAAGTTCTTCTAAAATATGAGAAATCATTCTCAACTGACTCGATGGATTGTGGGTTGACCACGCTCCACACAGTGAGCATCCCAACCCCGCCTAATGCTCCCCCTGCATTTGTCAGACAGTACAAGATTCCTCTGGCAGCACATCAACCTATCAGAGAAATCATTAATGACCTGTTAGAAAAAGGTATCATCCGATACTGTAACAGCACTTACTCTGCGCCTTTATGGCCGGTGTTAAAACCTAATGGTAAGTGGAGACTCACTATAGACTACAGAAAGCTAAACAAACAAGTTCCCTTATCCAGATGGCCTATGACGCAACTCCAACAGGAACTGCCCAAGGTCACCAATGGTAAGTACTTCTCGACTCTCGACGTCGCCTCTGGTTTTTGGACCATCCCTGTGCGCGCCGAGGACCAGTACAAACTAGCTTTCACTTTTGGTGGCCGTCAGTACACCTTTAACAGGTGTCCCTTTGGCTACGCTAACTCACCTGCAGAGTTCAACATTTTCTTGAACAAAGCATGTCCAGACGCCCACGAGCGTGGGACACTGATCTACGTGGACGATGTCCTTTTGAGGCAGCCAACACTGGACTCACATTTGGCTGAGATCGACCACGTTCTGAATCAGCTGACAACTGCTGGTGCTAAGATATCACTGTCAAAATGCCAATGGTGCAGAACCAAAGTGGACTACGTTGGCCTACTTGTAGGTCCTGACGGAGTACAACCACAGCTGACTCGCACCCAAGGCCTCGACAATCTCAAAGTCCCCACCAATCTCAAAGAACTACAAAGTTTTCTGGGCGTGTGTAACTACTCGAACCAATTCATCGAGAACTATGCGGACCTTGCGAAACCACTGACTGAACTCCTTAAAAAAGACGTACCATTTGTTTGGACTGACAAACAGCAACAGGCAATGGACGCTCTTATAAACAGGATCAAGTCAGCCCCTTGTTTAGTCTACCCAGACTACAACAAAGAGTTTTACTTGGAAGTGGGCTTCTCAGCTCATTGCATAAGTGCGGGTCTGTACCAGATACACGACAGAGACAAACGTGTGGTAGCCTACGCCAGCAAAACGATGGCAGGCCCCGAGTTGAGATTCTCAGACTGTGAGAAAGCTTTACTGACCACAGTGTGGGCAGTTAAACATTTCTCCAGCTACATTGGTGGACAGAAAATCATTGTGGAAACACAACACCAGCCAGTGACTTTTCTTAACAGTGAACGCATCAGAGATGGTGTGGTGACAAACTCACGTGTTGCAACGTGGCTCATGGCGCTTCAAAGTTTTAACCTAGACATACGTTATGGTCAAAACAAGAAGTCTCATCTGGGGACGGACTTGGCAATCTGCCAGAAGTGTACACAAGATGTACCAGCCACCCAGCCGCCGGTTGAGGTAAAACCCCCAGTAACTGAAGACCCGAATCACCACTTCTTTGATGACAATATCTGCAAAGATATGACAACGTTGTACGTGGATGGATCTTCATTCCTCCGCGACAAGATCTGCAGAGCAGGTGTTGGAGGGGTCCTCCTCCAAGACCAAGAGCAGATAACTTTCAGCTACAAATTAGGATCTCAGACTTCTCAGTACGCTGAGATTGCAGGAATCCTAATAGCTCTCCAGATGGTAGTAGAACGCTCTATCAAGACGCTAGTCATCTGCACTGACTCTAACTATGCTCGTTTGAGTTTCGCTTGTCACCTCGCTGTGTGGAAACAGAACGGTTTCCTAACAAGCGACAGAAAAGTGGTCAAACACAAAGAGCTTTTCATAGCGTGTGATCACTTGGTGACATCACATGACTTACAGATCTACTGGAAGAAAGTTCCGGGGCATTCTAGAGTCCCAGGCGATGACAAGCATTACAATGACATTGCAGATTCCTTAGCCAAAGAAGGAGCCGACGAAGGTCCTCTATGGTCCTTCGACCCCTCCTGGTTAATCAAGACTCTGTCCAATACAACCTTCAGTCAGGGTTATGGCAGTCACACGTGCCCAGGCCGCAGCCAGACCTGCTGACAACGCAGTCTCTGTACGACCCGCACTGACTGACCCAGACATCATCCAACTACAAAAGTCGGATCCTGCTATCAACTCCATGATACTGTACCTGACTGATCCGAACAAAAATAGTCCGTCTAAAGACGACCTGGATTCCGATCCAGACCTTAAGGTCCTCTATCAGCTGCGCAAACAGCTAAAACTAATCAAGGGCATCTTAACTTTCGCTCATGGACCAACGTCCTCACCTGTGTTCGTGGTTCCCCATGACCAAAGGGGGGTGATGTTAGTTCATGCCCATGATCTCCCGTCCGCAGGACACAAAGGAGATAAAGCCACGCTGACGGCATTAAAACAAATTGCCTATTGGCCTGGAATGAAGAAGGATGTCAAGGACTACATTGAAGGGTGCGTGGTCTGTGGCCAGTTTCAGCCAACCAGACCACTTCACAGAGCACCACTGCAAAGCAGAGGCATTGCATTCCCATGGTCTGACCTCCAGATCGACTGGGTTGGACCACTCACTAAGAGCTCTAGAGGAAATAAATATTTTCTCACGGTAACCTGTGCATTCACCAAATGGGTAGAATGCCTACCAGCTCCTAACGACACAGCACAAACCACTGCTATGTTGTTAATGAATCATATATTCTCAAGGTTTGGACTTCCCCTTCGGGTGAACTCAGACCAAGGTACACACTTCACAGGTGAAGTGATGAAAGAACTGTGGAAGACGCTAGGCGTCAAGGCCAACTTTCATGTCGGCTACCACCCACAGGCTTCAGGCCAAGTAGAGAGAGCAAACAGAACTGTGGTGAGTATTTTGAAGAAATACGTGGCTGCAAACCACAAGGACTGGGACGTGAAACTCCCTCTGGTCCTCATGGCCATAAGAGCCACTCCACACACATCAACTGGCATCTCTCCCTTCGAGATGATGACCGGTCGACAAATGACTCTCCCTCTACACCTGTTGTACCAACCAGGCGACGCCGCCATGGCGACAGCCTACACTACACAACAATACATGAAAGATTTGAATGTACACCTCAGAAACACTTTTGCTTTCGCCCAGAAAAACCTGGAAAAATCCGCTGAAGGACGCAAGGCGTACTACGACCAGAAGGCCTCTCACAATGAACTCCAAGTGGGAGACAGAGTCTGGTACTATACGTTCGCCCCAGCAACCGGGAAAGGAGGGTCCGAGACCGGAACTCTCGCCCGCAAACTAATGCCCAGGTGGACTGGACCTCATCTGATAACAGACAAAGTGTCCTCAGTCGTCTACGAAATCAAAATCAGCAAAGGCCGCAAAGAGCCAATTGCTAAATGGGTACATCGAAATCAGATCAAACCTTACAAGGCGTTCAATGACTCCACAAAAGACAAAGATCTCACAAACACACCGACTTCATGGGATAATAAGGTCGTCCAAACACAAGTTAGTAAATAAACTAATCAGGTTTAAACTACCGATATTTCCCACCCTATAAGTCGCATTGTCCAATTTGAACTTAGAAACGCTAAGCCTAAAACCCACAACAAAAAACTAACCTTAACAACCGTTTAAATCCACGAGATTTAATTTGACCTCGGTCATAAAGTTGAGACCTGTTTTTCTTGTGTGTTGCACTTTGGAATCTGACGACAAGAGTGTGTCGAAGCAGTGAAACGTTGTTTCCTTGTTGTTTAGTCATTACTGTTGTCATTAGTTGAGATATTGTTTGGTTCTGAACACTCCCAGCCAAAAAGGTTTTGTATTAACATTGGTTAATGAATGATATGGATTTAACTATGCCAACATGCAGTTCGTTTTGTTAAATCTCAATCGTCGAAGAGTCAATGTAGTTTAAAGCTACTTAAGGTACAATAAACTACACTGGTCTCATAATTTCTAAATTGAACCGATTCGATCGTTTCTATTCTAGATTGTCTATTCATTTTGATGAGTCTCGCCATAGACTTCAAAATTTATTAGGAATACCAAATCCTACGTCGTTCGTCTAAAAGACAACAGACATTTAGATCAAACTATATTTCATTTTTCTATTTTAGTTTAACCTAAACTAAGTAATGAATGGAGGAATAGTTTGGAATTAGAGGCCTTCGTTACAGAAGCCCTCCAAAATTCTATAGGTACAGATCCCTATACCTAATTTATAGATTTGATCCACCCCTTAATTGGTAATTGTAGCTGATCTAAACCATGATAGCTTACATACCAGGTGCATATAGGTAAGGCTTAATGTAAAATCCCAATCATAAGCCCACCTTAAAAACCACATAAATGCATGACACATAGAACCAGAGTGGCACGGACTGGAAACCAACCAGCCTCCAACCATCGATGTGGGGACCTGCAGCTCCAACGCTTGGTCTTCAACCTTCATCCAAGGGCCGCCTCCTCTGCGTCAGATCGAGGGATCCCCTCTACATGCTGATTATGAAAACAATTGTTGCTGATCATTCAACAAAACTAATCGTTGGGGATTTACTGCTGTGGAATTACCGCTGTGGATTATAAGACTTTGCTTTCCAAGGGATCACAGACTTTGTTTTCCAAGAGTTAACAGACTTTGTTTTCCAAAGGATTAAAAGCTTTTCGCAATGGGATTACCTACGAACAGTATGGAATTTCCAAAAACTTTATGGGATTATAATTTTTGATTTTTTTTTTTCCACTTGCTGGATTACTTCAAGATCAAAGACAGTTCAAGGTTTCCTTTCGTGTTGGACCCCATCCCCAAGGACTGGCGATGGCTTCCAAAAGGGGGGAGATGTAGTGGACCTACCCAGGGTCAAATTAAGGTTTTTGAACTGTCCAGTGATGACCTTTACTGACCTCTCAGTAAAGCAAGACATTTACTACAAAATTATTCATTTAGCTATAATCTGATAACATAGTCACCAATAAGAGACTATTTCTATCTTTGATTTTAGGCTGATGTGATCAAAAGAATAACTTTTGTCATTTTCATGATGTGTGCTTTTAAGCTGTGTTATTCTGTGAGAGTTAAACTGTGTTTCACTGCTGTGTCAAAGGTGCAATCTCGGGTCACAGAGACTTCTTTTAATTTTGTTAATTCAAATGTTATCAAATGAATAATTTTATTTGTAAGAGCATCAGTACATTTTAATGTCAGATAAATCAAATACTCTGCTTAATTCAAAATGTTGTACATGGAGGATTTCTCCTCTCCTCTCGAACTTGCATGTGAAGATAAAAGGAACACTTTATCTCATTCATTTTAGCTTGAGCTCAGGACAATCTAGACACCCAAAGACTTTTGTTTTTGTCCTATTTAATAATCAAGCTATTATCATTAATAGGTCCCATATGTGATGCTTAATGACGTTGTTTTAATCAAACCAACAGTATTTTGTTAAAGTGTTAAAGCAAAGGAATCAGTTTTATGATAAAATGCTGACATCTGAAACTAACACTTTATCTTTCTGACAAACTAATCTTTTGACCCCCTTTCAACATGTTGATGTCATCCTCACATCAACTTATGATGCCATTCGGCCAATCAGAAAGAACACATTTTCTGGGTCACGTCTCAGTTAAAACCTTCACATCTTACTTTCTCAAAGAAGTCTGCTGGAGTAAGCCTCAAACTATGGTCTTCTCCAAAGAACTGATGATCGTCTAGTCACACGCTAAGGACACGTCATTCAGTTAAAAGATTTATAACATGCCTGTTATAAATCTATTTCAAGCCGTGAAAAGCTCTCTTTTATTGACATTCCTTTAAGGAACGTCTTATCTTGGAAACACCACCAGGAGCTGCCGTTACTTCGGTTCGAGTCAAGGCGCACGTCTGGAGACGCTGAGAATGGTAAACGAACTGACCAAACTGGACCGAGGGAGACTGACCATCTTCACGAGGTAACAAGTCGTCAAATGCTTTGCCAAGGGTACCAACGTGTAGCTTTAATCGGCCGGAGAACTGCCATGTTTCTGGTTAAAACACATCAAGATAACTCCCTGACTCTTAACTTTTCTTCCTCCATAAATTTCTCCTCCTAAATCTTTCCCTCTCTATCTAAGCTGGAAACTATTTTAAGCTGAAATGCCCACAGACTAAATATGTTAACATCCAATATTTATGTCTGTTGTGTTATGATTCAAGTGTGCTGACGTATTAATTTGAAAGAAAGTGAAATCATGTCAATCAAGTGTAATGGTGTTAATTTAGTTGATTTATTTTAAATAAATGATAGTGTCTCTTTGACATATCAAACTAAGTTAACGTCTTTGTCACTTAATGGCTTTGTGTATTTATCCATCATAAAGATCACAGAAATATTGGGTAAACTGAAAAAGAACAGAATCCGTGAATTTACTATTCAATCTGAATAAGTAGATTAATTAAGGATAAAGAGGTCAGTATTAATATTGACCTCCTCATAATTCTTACAGATGGTACCGCTCAATTTTCCACACAAGCTTCAGCTCCTTACCCACCAGTAGGGATGGGAATTGATAAGAATTTGGCAATTCCAATTCCTTTATCGATATAATTTATCGATTCAATTCCTTATCAATTCTGTTATCAATTCTCATTGGGTTAGGCAATAAAATATAGTACACCACTTGTGTGCATGAAGTATTTAATACTCTTTCACCAGAACAAAAATAGAACTTGTATGAAAAAAGAATTCCTAATTAACATTAACACATCAACAAAAAACTGGTGATATGCTTCTATAAAGTTGGACTTCTCCATCCACTCTATGATGAACTATGGAGATGGGGGGCTGCTGCTGCTGCACAGACAGAAGCTTGCTGTCCTCTTCCTCAAAAAGTTCTTCTAGGGCTGTTTATTTTTTGCTGCTTTACGGGAGGCATCTGAAATTATTGACATAACCACAACTTGTAATTCACAAGTTTCAATTTGAAAATAAATAGTGTAATAATCCATGCAATTTATCATCTTTCATTACAAAAAACAAAACTTTTATAGTTATCATGGGGGTCGAGATTGGTGTAGAGGCAGGGCAGCCGGCTCAGGACCGGAAAGTCCCAGGTTCGATCCCGGTCACTGCATACCTCGTTGTGTCCCTGGGCAAGACACTTAACCCCAAGTTGCTCCCGGTAGGACTGGCTGGCGCGTTGCATGGCAGTCTGCCGCTACTGGTGTATGAATGTGTGTATGAATGGATGGATGGCTGGTACTGTGAAGCGCTTTGGGGCCCCTCATAGGGGGCTGGAAAGCGCTATACTGTATAAGTAAGCTCCATTTACCATCATCTTCCTCCTCTTCTGCCTCCCTCTGTGTCTCTGATGTTGTTGTTACTACCTGAGTGTTTTCTGCCACCGTTGCTGCCCTGAGCCTGTCCCAGATGTTATTCTCATCATCCATCATGGCAACCCTCGTCAACTAAATGTTATTACAGGAGAGGGAGATTATTTATAAAATACAGAGGAAGCATTACAACAAAAAGGTAACAAGTGACAGAAACTGGAGGAGTTTAACGTTACCTGCTGCAACAGTTAAAACGGAGGAGGACGTGTTGTTAGCTCCACTTCCATCACCACCTAGCGACGTGTTAAAGACGGTACATTTGTTCAAACTAACTGCATGCTGAGTGGTCAAACGCTTCAGGTTAGAAGTATTTCCACCCTTTATAGTAATCGACGCGTTACATGTGTTGCAAGTAGCCCTGGTTTCGTCTTTTTTTGTAAAGTAAAGCCACACGCTTGACCGCTTCCTCCACGACGCCATGTTGAATACCAAATACGGTGCATGTCTGTGATGTCATCACGTAAATGCGTCACCACGACGAGTCAGAAGAACCGATAAACCGAATCGTTAAGACGAGCAGCCTACAATTCCAGGGAATTTAACTCCTAAGAACTGGTTCTTTAATGCCCCTTATCCATAGGGCCTGTTCGCGCTCGTTCTGGCTCCTTGATAACTAGTTAACACTAGCACCACTCTGTAGGTTCATCAATGGGTTCAATCACACCCATTTTCTCCATTCTCTCCAGCTCTGCCTTCACTTTGTCATATAAAGGCAGTGGGACTCGACGTGGTAGTGACAATGCAAATGGTTTAAAACCCTCTTTCAATTTAATGTTTGTAGGGATATAGCACCCTCATGTCCGTATGGGATGTGGGCCTCTCCACATCTCTCTGAAACTCTCAGTGTTACACCTTCTTGAAGCCTTCAAGGAGACAAGTGGACACTTATATTTGTTACAATTATTATGAATTAATGGACACTAATTAATCAGATTGAACTTTCTTTTTAATGTGTGTTAATTCAGAATTGATCAACAGTATATTTTTGTCATTTAATGATGATTTTACTAAGCTGGTATATTTTAAATATGCCAAAGTTAAGAGAACATCTCAGAATGATCTTGCTTTAAACTGTCTGCTCTATGCAGAATAAGTGTCTAAAGTTGAATGAACAATCCTTCGTATTTGTTTGAACTGTTTTTGGAACGAAGGAAAAGTGCTAGACATAGCTTGCTTTCGGTCTCCCGTCCTTTCTAAAAACAATGAATCTGTTCTCAAAACAAAGTACATGGCTTGTTCACATGCACCTGCATCTTCTGACGTATGTTCTTTTATTTACTGTCTACCCTACCTGTCACTCAGACGAACTGACCTTCAAAGTCACTCCTTCTCTAGTGATGGACAGCCAATCAGCAGGAAGTATGTGACTAAGTCACACCCCCTTCTTAAAGGGGCACTTCCTGCATTTTTCGCTTCAGTGCTTGGGAGAGAACTAACTCGCAACTGGCTTCTCTCCTTTGGGAAAGCTGGAGACGTTCCGGTCATTTGTGTCAACTAGACCCACGTTTCAGCTGGAATCACAGTAAAGCCTTACTGTGATCCTTTCACTCACTTCTGAAAGAATTTGTTTTCTGAAGTTTTATTTTGAAAAATCTGTCTGTGCGCTTGACCGTTGTTTCCTGCCGAGGGAGGCGAGTTTCCTCGTATTGTGAATCAGCCACACACGCTGAAGTTCCAACTGGACGGCCGGTGGACAAACCCATCCACGTGTGTGTCCAGACACTTCTCCACTCTTATCTCCAAGAGACGAACCGTCAACAGGTAACGAGTCGTGGTGTGTTTGAGCGTGCGGGAGCCCAGCAGTCTGCTCGTGTGGGAAAAAGGTGTCACCCAGTCTGGTTCAAAATAACCAACTTTAGTTAACTTAGCTTCCACGTATTCCTTCCTCCTATTTCTTATTTTTCATAAGCTATTAATCTGTCAAGTAAATGTACCAACAGTTTAAGTTCCTAACTGTCTGTTTGTTTTAATTTGAATTCTTGTCAACGTAGTTATTAAATCAGAGCTAATATCGATACAAATGTTTAATGTAATTTTTGTGATAGTTTCAATAAAAGGTCTATTTTCTGGTAGACCAACATAAGTTGAAGTCTCTTGTGAAATTACATTTCTGGCTAATCACATCACAGATTTATTGATTTATTCTGAAAAAGTTGAGACCCCGTGAATTGGTGGCAAGTTTGTGCAGATTAAAGTCTGCTCAGACCTGTGCATCTAAAACTATAAGTAAGTCCTATATCTCTACAATAATGGTGGACCAGTAAGTGTTTAAATACCTTACCCCACATTATTCATTACATATTGGTGGCCCTACAGGTCTTCTGAAAGATTAAATTGATTATGTTGTTTTTGTAGCTTATTGTTACGGTATTGTTGGCAATAGTTCTGTATCCTGTTGTGGACTTATGGAATAGTTTTGGCTGGTGAGTGTCTCAGAGATTGCTAATCGTGGCATTGTCTGGTGCGTTTCCCATTAGAATATTTTTTTCTTTCACATTCCAACGTATGCTTGAAGCTACGCATGAATGAATGTTTGTTTGTGAGACGTTTTATTACGTGTCGCGAGGCTACATGCATTTTTTCGTTTTGTGACCGCCGTGTCACCTCTGCTTCATTCTATTACATCTGCGGATTGCTGTTGAAAAGCTGTGTCACACATTATTATGCTGCTCCATTAAGTGCATTTTTCTGTTACAACATGTGTTGTGAGGTTCGATTGGACCCTCTCAGCTTGGTCCGGACGTGATCCGGTTCCGTTTGACGTATAGTCCGTTGTTGTACACAGTTAGCGTGCTACCTTCTTTGGGGGACGTGGGAGTTAGCCTGGATGTGTTTGAGCTCATTTACAGAATCTTCTGCGGTGTAAAAATACGTTTATTTTGTGAAGGAGTGTCCAGGACTCTTTGGGTCGAGCTAATGTTAGCATTACCGAGAGACAAAATGGCTGCTTAAAGCGCTGTGATTGGTCCATTGTGTGTCGTGTTCAAGAACGTTGGTTTCTGTAGACTGCTGGTTGTCAGATTCATTTTTGCACACATTTCTGACAGTTTATCTATGTTGTTTGGGTTCTATGCACGTGATATCGTCGAAGACTGGCTTAACCGCGGTGTTTTGCGATATTTATGACTGTTTTAGAACGTTGAAAAGTCTGTTCCATGCTTTTGTTCGACAGACCGCAGGTCCGTGAACACACCGCTCGGACGGCACGTCACACGTGGGTGGCGTTAGGTTTGGAAGACACAATTTTCCACAACACTTGGGTTTTAGAACTACAGTTCTGTCTTCGCTGTGATTGGTCGATTTCGCTGTAGGTGTTGACGCTTGAAGGAGTGAGGAGCTCACATCCTCGTCAACTTTCCCTTAAGCTGTTTGTCCCAGACAAGTTTCCATGCTTGTTTGTCCATTACTGTCATTGAAAAGACTGTTTAAACGCGGTGTTTTTGAGATTTTAATGGGTGGATTGAGTCAGTTGCTCTGAAACTGCCGATCGCCATGTGACCAGGTCACGTGACACCGGGAGCTGCAACTGTTTTATGAGGACCGACCTTATTTCTTTTAAACGCAGTTTAAAAGGTTTCACAGTTCAACCGATTTTGCTCACATGATTTCGTTTTTGTGAGCCTGGGGTTCTAGAGCTTATCACGTTACGCTTTAGGTCTGTCTGATTGATGCTTTTCATCCGTTGTTAGATGTCTGTGTGGGCTAAAAGCTGCAGCTTCGCTCACTGGTGATAACAGCGCCTCTATAGCGGTCAGATAGTGAAATTACAGTCGCTGTGATACTCATTTCCAGCACTGTGGCACCCCCTGCTGGTTACTTTAGAGGACGCAGTCTTCCTGTAATTTGTACATGTTGAATGTTCCTGTTTTACACGGGAAACATTTTGAAATATTGTACTCACAACATCCTTTTAATTTGATTTTCGCAGAAAATCAAATGTTGATGGCAGAACAGTTACACAGATTTAATACAGACATGTCTGCTTTCTGATAAAACTTGACACTTTTTACATCAATTCTGTGCAAGCTGTCTGTCCCTGTTTTTAAACTGCAAGTTTAAAATAACACACAGGAGGCATCTTTTGTCTTGGTTTTCACAAGAAATCACACAAAACTAGCCAACCTTGATGGTCGTCTCATGGGTTGACGATTCAATAATAATCACTGATTTTTGTTAAATTTCACATCTTGGATGTTACTGAGCAGCTGCACACAGGCCCTCCTGTTTATTTTAGATACAAGTTTATTTAGAATAACAGGCTGGTAGGCCTTGCTCTCTACGGTGGCTTCATTTAATTTGTGTTTCACAAATTTCCAGATAAGATGGCGGCCTCTGCACATGAGACTCCTGATACCACGACAGCCGATTTTGTTTGACCTTGTCACAGGTCGACAAATTAATAAAAATCACTGATTTTTATTTGATCTCACATCTTGGACTCCATGTTGACTGCCGAAGGCATCACATGGTGAGACTGCACGCTGTGAAATAAGGCAATTTTACTTGATTTTTCACAGAAAATCAGTACAAAGATGGACGTTCAAACAGGTGCATCACCTGATAGGGCCTCCTCTTTTATCGCACGTAGATGGACATCTGCTTCAGCGTATGCTAATTACTTAGCTGCGGTGGACGTCCATCAGGATAAGTGGGAAAATCCCCTGTCGTTCTGCGACAGGCTGATGTCTGTCTACTCCGGTGGCGAAACTGTCCCTGGACTAGAGGATGATGAGGAGTTTAAAAGTCTTTTCATTAAGAATCTCATGCCTTTCCAAATTAAATGTGTTCGCTTAGATGTTAATTGCAAAGAGAGTACCATGGCAGAAATTAAACAATGTGCTATGGAATTTTTTGACATGCTCGAACGACGAAAAACACCCTCAGTGGTGTGCCCAGGTCAAAAGGTCACATCCCACTCGCAGGAAGTAGAAGAGGTTCCCTCTCCTTCAGAGTGCGAAAGGGAACAGGTATTTCATGATAACAAACAGATTGTGTCCAGCTGGAACGGTGACTCTGATGGGTTCACAGGGAGTTCTGCTGACCCTGCCCCTCAGGTTGAAGACCCTGAGATGAGCAAAGAACCATACAAGGTAGGTGTTCGCTCTCTAGATGAACCCAGATGGTTCGGATCGAACCAAAAGAGTTCTCTCATGGATCTCACAGTAGGTGAAATTCGAAAGAGGTTGCATGGGCACCGTGAACCTTTGAAAAATGGTCTGTCCCAACATGTACCCACGAGAAACGGCCCTCCTGCCCCTGCCCCTCGAACTGCACAGTTCGAGACATGCAATGAGTCACACATGCTCCAGATTATGGAAATGGCGCCTCCGCGCGTGGACGTGACTGAGGTTGTGAGTTGTTTGTCAAATGTTTTGAATGTTACAGTGGTTGACCAAGCTGACACAACGTGTGACGTTGTCCTTGATGATAACACAAACAACGTTGTTCATCCTGATGAAACGACGCGCAGCACTGCCTTTTGCAACAACTCAGTGCACACAGTTGACAACAACAACGTCGACACTGACATAAATGCTGACAGCAAACAAATTGCTGAAAATCCACATCCTGAAGGTCATGAGGCAGACAGCCATCATGATGCTGACAGCGACGACGATTACACAGACAGAGTCACACAGAAACGTGTGGAAAAACCTGAATGGTTTCTGTGTAACTTTATAAAAAGGGGAATAGCTAAGAGAGCTTACCTGCCACTCACATTGGAAGGGGTCCTCGCGCAAGAAGCACTCCTGGTTTGCGGCTCAGATGTGTCTATCATGTCAGCCAAACTGTTTGAGGAGCTAAGGACCGTCGCTAACGACAGGCAAATACCCTTTGAGACAGACACTTATGGTGAGCAACAAGGCCTTGCAAAGATGAGAACAACCCTAATAGCCATGGTTCACATGCAGATTGGCGAAATGTCACTATACCACCCGGTATATGTGTCTGAACTTGACTCACTCCAGACTCCATTTGTGGTTGGCCAAGATTTTATTAATCGCTTTGAAGCGATTATAAATTATGGCAATCAGACAATGTGGGCCACAGTGAGCAGTCCACTGCCAATCGTGGTACCTCCCCAAGGTCAGGACACTGACTGTCTAACAGCAGGTACCGCTGAGGTCACATGGGATTCCCCAACCGAGGCCACAGACCCGGTAAGTGAACCTTCAACTACAGGTGAGACAGAGGAGACTCAACAGTTGGACCAGACTCTGGCCCATCACGAGGACCTCCTCTGCGAGCTGACACCTTCTGCACTCACTGAGCACTACCTACCACCGGTAGAAGAGGGTGTGGAGATCCAAGGGTCCCACACCGATGACGCTGTACTGTCCTGTGGGGCAGGTAATTCGGCATACAGCCAAGATTTCAGTGAAGTCTTGGTTCAAGGACATCCGAGTCCTGAAAGTGACAGTTTACAACACGTTGACAGTCACTTGGACTTCATGGTTACAGATTTTGAGGACCCCTCCTCAAACAAAAGGGGGGCAAACTCACACTTCCTACCACAGGTAGAGGAAGGTGTGGAGACCCGAGGGTCCCACACCGAAGACGCTGTACTGTCCTCTGGGACAGATAATTCAGCCATCAGCCAAGCTTTCGATAAAACCTTGGTTCAAGAGCTTTTGAATCTAGAACTACTCAGAGATGACATGGTTCTTACAGACTCAAAGAGCACCCCTTCATTCATTAAGTGGGAAGACATACATCACAACGACAGAGGCACGCCTGCGACGGCGCCGACAGTTGTGACACACCTGAATTACGCAGAAAGAGGTAAACGTACAGAGATACGTTGGCCGAAACCTGTAAGGTTCCTGTACAAGGTTCCCCATAAACTGCGCGAACAGCTTAAACTAAACAAAGGCATCCTAACTCGTGCCCATGGACGGACGTCCACACCCGTGTGCGTGGTCCCTCATGACCACAGGGGGGTGATGTTAGGTCATGCCCATGTCAAGGACAAAGATTTCAATAACCCCACAAACGACAAAGATCTCGCAAACTCACAGACTTCATGGGAAAACAAGGTCGTCCAAGCACAGGATAGTAAATAAACTAAACAGTTTAAACTATACTAGTTGCGAAAAGAAACCGTTCCAACTAGAACTTAGAAACGCTAAGCATAAAACCCACAACAAAAACTAACCTTAACAACCGTTTAAATCTGCAGGATTTAATTGACATCGGTTATAAAGCTAAGAACTGTTTTTCTTGTGTGTGACACGTTGGAATCTGACGACCAGAGTGAGTTTGACGTAGTGAAACGTTGTTTTTAGTTGCTTAATTGCTACTTTTGTTGTTATTGAAGTTGTTATTGTTTTCTGAACACTCCCAGCCAAAAGAGGTTTTGATTGTTGATAAGTTGAAGACTTAAATGGATTTAACTATGCCAACATGCTGTTCATTTTGTTAAAGATCTCAATCTTTGAAGAGTCATTGTAGATCAATACTACTTAAGGTACTATAATCTACACTGATCTCCCAATCATTTAGATAGAACCGATTCGATCGTTTCTATTCTAGATCTATTCATTTTGATGAGTCTCGCCATAGACTTCAAAATTTATAGGGAATACCAAATCTTGCGTCGTTCGTCTAAAAGACAACAGACATTTAGACCAAACTAGATTTCATTTTTTTATTTTAGTTTAACCTAAACTAAATAATGAATGGAGGAATAGTTTGAATGAAGAGGCCTTCGTTACAGAAGCCCTCCCCATTTCTATAGGTATAGATCCCTATATCTGATTTTTACAGCATTGATCCACCCCTTAATTGGTAATTTTAGCTGATCTAATCCATGATAGCTTACATACCAGGTGCATATAGGTAGGGCCTAATGTAAAATCCCAATCATAAGCCCACCTAAAACTAGGGATGGGGCAGATCCGATCCAGTATCGGTATTGGTATCCGATACCAGCCTTGTTTACATATCGGATTTTCAGAGCAGAGACTGCCATCTTTCCGATCCATGATACACTGCAGTTGTCTTCAAACTATGGAATGGATTTCCTGAACGGAGGCGTGTTTTATGAGCCCAGAGTAGTAAGACCCGCCTCACATTCAGGAAATCCATTTCCTAGTTTGCCCCTTGCAGCCAGGTAAAACGTGAGTAAACACAGAGAGGACTGGAGGACTGTGGCTAACGGCTAACCAACTTTTCATCTTGGCATCAGAGTCGGTCAGAGTTTATTGATTTTTGCATGTCCGCGAACATGTCTGCTGTGTGGATGTGTTTTACTCTTGAAGCACCGCAAAGCAAGACAGCAGCGACGTGTACGTGTCTGCAGAGCCGCGTGCGTGTCTGCAGAGCCGCTGTACAGAGAGGAGGAAGCTCCGTCGCGTCATATAATACCACAAACGTGATGAAACATTTGAAAAAGACCACAGTAAAGAGCATGACGATTGTTTAGCCCGGCGGGAGAAAGACAAACGGAGCCGACAGAAATCACTTCTGGACTCGTTTCAACAGCAAGGTAAACTTCCGCTGGACAACGTGAAAGCTAAAGGGATAACCCAGAAACTGCTAAACAACTTGTCAGGAACACTGTCAGCCAACCTGTGGGGTTTGCTGGAAAAGATTGTGACTTTGCTGGAACCCTTTGAGGAGTTAACCAGAGAAATCAGCTCAGCGAGCTCCTCTGCAGCTGATGTGATCCCAGCGTCACCATTTTAAACAGCTGCTCGCTGATAACAGTGTGGACAGTGGCATCAAAACTTTGAGAAGCAGCCTCCTCCAAGCTGTCAGCAGGTGATTCCATGACATCCAAAGTGAACCCCTGTATGCTGTTGGACAGGTGAGGCATATTTTTGAATGTCTTGTAAATGTCTCCAAAGCTCTGTGGGATTATGAAAAACAAAAGGCTGAGCTGTGGCAGCCATCTTAAACTGGATGTACTTTAAAAGTCAACCAGTCGTAGAGAGCCCTTCAGTGATTATCTCTTGAAAGTTTAATCAAAATCTGTCCAGCGGGTCATGAGATATTTTGCTAACAGACGGCACCATTGATTCCAAATAAATAACGTTATAATTTTAAAGAAAGATCTTATGCATTCTACTAGTCCCTTGAATATGCTTTGGGAATGAGTCTCAGCTACTACCACACCACATTTCATCTACATTTTTTGTCAAATTGACTGAGTTGTAGTCAATTTTGTGTTGTATAAGTTCAGTTAGCTGTGGCAGCCATCTTCAAATGGATGTACTTTAAAAGTCAACCAGTCGTAGAGAGCCCTTCAGTGATTATTTCTTGAAAGTTTAAACAAAATCTGTTCAGTTGTTCATAAGATATTTTGCTAACAGACAGATGCAGAATACAAACATAATTGTTGACTTTTGGAAGCATGTGATGAAAAAGAGACTGGGTGAAAGTAACTACAGTACTTAAAAGTACCGGTAGTTAGTTACACGTTTTGTGTTAGCAGAATTTGCACAGCCAAGAGAAGATTAATCTTCTCTCTAAGTACAGTGTATACAAATACTGTATATTTATGCATGCCCAAAAAGGCAACTTGAGGTAAGTTTTATTAATGTTGGATAAGTTTCTTAGTTACAATTAAATCCTGCTAACACAAAACATGTTTTTTTATTCCTTGCTTTAAAGTGGATATTAGTGGCTGAGGCTGTAATAATTTATTACAGCCTCATAAGGCACCTGAATGGTATCGGATCGGAAAAGTATCGGTATCGATCGATACCCAGTTTTAAAGTATTGGTATCGGATCGGAAGTGAAAAATGTGGATCGGTGCATCCCTACCTAAAACCACATAATTGCATGACACATTGAACCAGGGTGGCACCGACTGGAAGCCATCCAGCCTGCAACCTTCGATGTGGGGACCTGCTGATCCAACGTTGGTCTTCAACCTTCATCCAAGGGCCGCCTCCTCTGCTTCAATCGAGGGATCCCCTCTACATGCTGATTAAAAACCATTCTTGCTGATGAAATCAATAACCCCCATCGTTGTGGATTTACCGTTGTGGATTATAAGACTTTGTTTCCAAGGGATCACAGACTCAGTTTTCCATGGGTTAACAGACTATGTTTTCCAAAGGATTGAAAGCTTACCGCAATGGGATTACTTACAAACAGTATGGAATTTCCAAAAACATTATGGGAGTATAATTTTGAACTTTTTTTTTGACTTTTTTTTTTCCACTTGCTGGATTACATAGAGGTCAGAGACATTCGGTGGTATCCTTTCGTGTTGGAACTCATCTCCAAGGACAGGCGATGATTTCCAAAAAGGGGGACTGTAGGGATATAGCACCCTCATGTCCGTATGGGATGTGGGCCTCTCCACATCTCTCTGAAACTCTCAGTGTTACACCTTCTTGAAGCCCTCAAGGAGACGAGTGGACACTTATATTTGTTACAATTATTATGAATTAATGGACACTAATTAATCAGATTGAACTTTCTTTTTAATGTGTGTTAATTCAGAATTGATCAACAGTATATTTTTGTCATTTAATGATGATTTTACTAAGCTGGTATATTTTAAATATGCCAAAGTTAAGAGAACATCTCAGAATGATCTTGCTTTAAACTGTCTGCTCTATGCAGAATAAGTGTCTAAAGTTGAATGAACAATCCTTCGTATTTGTTTGAACTGTTTTTGGAACGAAGGAAAAGTGCTAGACATAGCTTGCTTTCGGTCTCCCGTCCTTTCTAAAAACAATGAATCTGTTCTCAAAACAAAGTACATGGCTTGTTCACATGCACCTGCATCTTCTGACGTATGTTCTTTTATTTACTGTCTACCCTACCTGTCACTCAGACGAACTGACCTTCAAAGTCACTCCTTCTCTAGTGATGGACAGCCAATCAGCAGGAAGTATGTGACTAAGTCACACCCCCTTCTTAAAGGGGCACTTCCTGCATTTTTCGCTTCAGTGCTTGGGAGAGAACTAACTCGCAACTGGCTTCTCTCCTCTGGGAAAGCTGGAGACGTTCCGGTCATTTGTGTCAACTAGACCCACGTTTCAGCTGGAATCACAGTAAAGCCTTACTGTGATCCTTTCACTCACTTCTGGAAGAATTTGTTTTCTGAAGTTTTATTTTGAAAAATCAGTCTGTGCGCTTGACCGTTGTTTCCTGCCGAGGGAGGCGAGTTTCCTCGTATCGTGAATCAGCCACACACGCTGAAGTTCCAACTGGACGGCCGGTGGACAAACCCATCCACGTGTGTGTCCAGACACTTCTCCACTCTTATCTCCAAGAGACGAACCGTCAACAGGTAACGAGTCGTGGTGTGTTTGAGCGTGCGGGAGCCCAGCAGTCTGCTCGTGTGGGAAAAAGGTGTCACCCAGTCTGGTTCAAAATAACCAACTTTAGTTAACTTAGCTTCCACGTATTCCTTCCTCCTATTTCTTATTTTTCATAAGCTATTAATCTGTCAAGTAAATGTACCAACAGTTTAAGTTCCTAACTGTCTGTTTGTTTTAATTTGAATTCTTGTCAACGTAGTTATTAAATCAGAGCTAATATCGATACAAATGTTTAATGTAATTTTTGTGATAGTTTCAATAAAAGGTCTATTTTCTGGTAGACCAACATAAGTTGAAGTCTCTTGTGAAATTACATTTCTGGCTAATCACATCACAGATTTATTGATTTATTCTGAAAAAGTTGAGACCCCGTGAATTGGTGGCAAGTTTGTGCAGATTAAAGTCTGCTCAGACCTGCGTATCTAAAACTATAGGTAAGTCAGTAAACTGACCTCGTAAGTGTTTAATTATACAAACGCCCTATAGATTTCTTTACAATGTTGTATTCTCCTTTAAGGAGACCCAGCCCTGTAAATACTTTGGGGTACAGTTTTTTCATGTCAGCCTCCAGCTCATTAACACTGTCTATGGGACGCAGCAACCCTTCGCTCTAACGATCTGGTCCTCCTGTCATTTCCTCCTGTCAGAACTGAACTAGGAAAAAGAGCGTTCAGCTTCGCCGTCCCCTCAGCCTGGAACAACTTACAGAAAGATCTGAAACTATCAACATTCATCTCTCCTGGATCCTTTATGTCAACCGTAGTAGAAAATGTCATCAAGAAACTTGACCATTGCAGATGTTTCTAACCATTACTTATCCAATATACATGTCATTGTTGATTTTTTAACTTTATTTACCCAACCGAGGTCTGTCTGCTTGTTTTGTATATAATGTATATAGAAATCTGTCATATCCTGTTGGTTTTGAACTGTCAACATCTGTTTACTGTGATTGTAGTTTTCTTTATTTTCTTTTGATAAGTGCAAATGCCTATTGCCAATGTGACGTGTGCTGCTGACCACTTGACCAGGTCACCCTTGTAAAAGAGATCTCGATCTCAACGGGCTCTACCTGGTTAAATAAAGGTGATTGATTGATTGATTGATTGATAAAGCTGAAATAGCTGGGAAGCCTAGTAGAGGAATAGACAGTTTCTGTATGACATACACTGGCTGTGTTGTAGTTTTGTCTTTGTATTTCATAAGAGCATTGAACTGACCTTTCACTTGCAGGGCTTCACCACTTGGACCACACAAGGGCTTGTCTGATTTGGTAAGTGGGCCATGTGTGTCTTTGAAGTAGGTGGCTGCTGGTATCACGGTCACATCTGCACCCGTATCCAGTTTGAATGTCATGTTTTTGCCGTTGATTACCAGCATTTTTTTTCCCAGTTTGAAATGTATTTCTATCAGTATTACATTACACCCATTATGTTCCATTATTTGTATTCACTTAATTCTGCCTTATAATGTGAAATGTGACACAAGGCAGAACGTTTTTCTCTCGGGCTTTGTTTTCACTAGGGAACAGTTACACGCCTGCACAATTCAACAGACCCAACATTTGATGTTTACATTGAAGCTGATAGTTTATTGGCAGAAAGGAGGGTCACGTGGTAGTGTAAGTGGTCCCAGGACGGTCCCGAAGCAGTCTCAGGCGGTTCCAGGTTCCAGGAGGCGGTGACAACATCCGGAGTTTTATAACCGTGGCCCTGCCTTTGAAGATGTGTGTGTTGGAACTTGTGCTCGGTGAGAGGTCTGTTTGCAGCTGCAAGGTTTATCTTATATGTACAATAAACCTGCGAATTAACTTGCACATTCGTTTCAGACTTTCCTTCAACCTTTTGAATTGGTAACAATTTGGTGACCATCGACGTGGGAGGTAGTGGAGGAAGGGAGACGATTTGGAGGGTTTCCCCCCCACCGAGCGGGACGAGCACACGCGCAGTCAACAAACGGTGCCTTCACAGAGTAGGTGAGCAGAACTTCTCTTACACGAAACGTCTGCGTTTGGACACACTAAATAAATTATTTGTTGACTGAGGGCTGTTCTGACTACGGGTGAGCCAATGGTTTTATTGTGTTAGCAGCTAAAAGTAAAAAACGTGAACTACTGTTGGTATTTCATTTGGATGTGCATTTTTTTGCGGTTCTTGTACATGTAAGTAAAGTCAAAGCACATAAGTTCCACACACGCACAGGGAAAATTTATGAGTGCCTTAAGTTTGCCCTTCCCCCACATCCCCCTCTATGAGCTCCGGCCTGTCGGCTGGGAGACACTTTCTTTTTCTTTTGGGCTCCGGGAGGCTGTGGGGCCGAGGCCTGATCGTGTACTCCGGGACTCTGTTCGCCGTCGAGTTCATACGGGCTTTCATCCGGCACACGGCTTTGCCGTAAGAGTGGTTCAGCCGCTCCGGGTTCACACGTTGCCGTAGATGTGATTAAGTTCACAACCGGGACCTGTGATCGCTGTTAGAGTCACATTTTCCCTTCCCTTCCCAGTTGATGTTAATTACCGTATTTTCCAGTGTGTAGGTCGCAATTTTTTTTTATTTTCATTTATTATTTTTTTTACTTTCTTTTGTTTATTTATTTATTTTTTCTTTCTTTTTTTTCTTTTTTCTTAGACCCTTGCGACCTATGCTCCGGAAAGTGCTGTATACACGCAAACAAAGGCAACAGGGACAGATTTTTTTATTTTATTTTTATTTTCATGTATTGTTTTTTGTGGGTGTAATTGTTCTGTTCTAGTGCGCAGAAAAAAAAATCATGAGGACTGGCTGAAAGCAGACAGTTTAACAGAGACTGCTTATTGTTTTTGGATGAGATGAGCAAAATCCTAGGTAGACAAAAACCTAGTCTGAAGAATATGCACAAGGCCGCTTCACAGGTGCAAGCTGCTGGCTCGGACTCAGATTTATTCAGATTCAGATTCAGTTTATTATTGCCATTGTCAATGAACAGGATTCACAGACTAGGAATTTGCTTCGGCATAACGGTGCATAAAATATAGAAACATAAACATAAAAACATAAACCATAAAACATCAATACAATCAATACAATATTCAGTGAACAAAACCTACTAAGAAACAGTGCAATTAGAGTGGTGCAATCAAAATACAGTGATACAGTGATACAGTGATTCCCAATCAAAATACAAAATACAGCGACCAAGGCAAGTTATGAGGTAACATGGTTATGAGTGTTCAAAAGTCTGACAGCAGAGGGGAAGAAACTGTTTTTATGGCGGGAGGTTCTGGTCCCAATTGACCGAAGCCTCCTGCCTGAGGGGAGTGGTTCGAACAGACCGTATGCAGGGTGAGAAGGGTCAGCTGTGATCCGACCTGCTCGCCTCACAGTCCTGGAGACGTACAGGTCATGGAGAGATGGGAGACTACAGCCGATTACCTTCTCAGCAGAGCGCACAATGCGCTGCAGTCTGTGTCTGTCCCTGACAGTGGCCCCGGCGTACCACACTGTGATGGACGCGCTGAGGATGGACTCGATGATGGCCGTGTAGAACTGCACCATCAGCTTGGCCGGCAGCTTGGCCTTCCTCAGCTGTCGCAGGAAGTACATCCTCTGCTGAGCCTTTTTGATGAGGGAGCTGATGGTTGGCTCCCACTTGAGGTCCTGGGTGATGGTGGTGCCGAGGAACCGGTAGCAGTCCCCAATGATGATGGGGGTGTTGTTAAAGGTGATGGGGGGCAGAGGGGCTCTGTCTTTCCTGAAGTCCACAATCATCTCCACTGTCTTCTGGGCGTTGAGCTCCAGGTTGTTGTTGCTGCACCAGGTCACCAGCCGGCCCACCTCTCTCCTGTACGCAGACTCATCATCATCCGAGATGAGCCCGATGAGGGTGGTGTCGTCCGCAAACTTAATAAGTTTTACGGAGTCATGGTTGGAGGTGCAGCAGTTGGTGTACAGGGAGAAGAGCAGAGGGGAAAGAACACAGCCTTGTGGTGAACCTGTGCTTATGGTCTGAGTGTCCGAGACAGCTTTCCCCAGCCGCACGCGCTGACTCCGGTCTGTCAGGAAGTCAGTGATCCACCTGCAGGTGGCGTCAGGTACACCGAGCAGAGAGAGCTTGTCTTGGAGCAAAGCAGGAAGGATGGTGTTGAATGCAGAGCTGAAGTCCACAAACAGGATCCTAGCATAGGTTCCTGGGGAGTCCAGATGCTGCAGGATGGAGTGGAGGGCCAGGTTTATGGCGTCATCTACAGACCTGTTAGCTCTGTAGGCGAACTGCAGAGGGTCCAGGAGGGGATTGCTGATAGACTTGAGGTGGGATAAAACCAGACGTTCAAAGGTTTTCATGACTACAGATGTGAGAGCCACAGGTCTGTAGTCGTTTAGTCCTGTGATGCGTGGCTTCTTGGGGACAGGGACGATGATGGAGGACTTGAAACAGGCTGGGACATGACATGACTCCAGGGAAGAGTTGAAGATTTCTGTAAATACAGGTGCTAACTCATTAGCACACTTCCTCAGGGTGGAAGGAGTCACATAATCCAGGCCTGCAGATTTGTGTGTGTTCAACCTTTTGAAAAATGCTGGTGAAGATTCTCAGTCGTCCAGGACATGATAAATCAAAAAGGCGTTCAATACAATTTACATACAGTGTTGTGTCTTCTGTCAGAGACTTCAAGGGAACCCCCTACTGTTGAGGTATGATCTGTCAATTTACATGTATGTGTTACCTCAGCTTGAAACTTGCACATGATGGTGCGTGGTTCTGTTATAACCCCAAACTTCGCACAGTTGTTCATGGAATTGAGAAAGCCTCCCGGATGGGAGTCGAAACGTTTTCTGTTACAAATAAAGTCCAGTTGATCTTGTATTGAACGCCTTTTTGATTTAACCTTTTGAAAAGTCTGTTCACCTCCCCCTCTTTAACTGTGAGAGCAGGGGGTGGGGGGATCTCCAAGGTGGTTAAACACTGAGTGGTGTGGGGGGTAGAGGAATGTGAGTCCTTTGTTTCAAAGCGTGAATAGAAGTTGTTGAGGTCATTAGCCAGTTTGATGTCATCTGTGGAGTGAGGCGATCTGGGCTTATAATTTGTGATCTCTTTCAGGCCCCTCCAAACTGTGGCAGAGTCATTTGCAGAGAATTGCTCCTCCAGGCGTGTGTTGTACCTGGATTTAGCCTTTGACACCTCCCTGCTACATCCATACTTTGCACGTCTGTAGCCCTCTTTATCTCCCTCCCTGAAAGCAACCTCCTTCTGCTGACGGAGCCGTCTGAGTTTGGGTGTGAACTAGGGTTTATCATTATTGAAAATGACTCTGGTTCGTTATGGGATGATGCTATCTTCACAAAAATGTATATATGACGTCACAGTGTCCGTGTACTCATCTAAACTATCTGTGGAGTCCTTGAACATGTCCCAGTCCGTGGTTTCAAAACATGCACGTAGCTCCTCCTCCACTTCACTGCTCCACTTCTTGGATGTTCTCACTGTAGGCTTTGAAAGTTTCAGTCTTTGTCTATATGCGGGAATCAGATGGACCATTACGTGATCAGACAGCCCTAGGGCCACGCGGGGGACAGCACGATAAGCTCCTCTCACAGTGGTGTAGCAGTGATCCAGCGTGCTCCCCTCTCTGGTTGGGCATGTGACAAACTCTTTGTACTTTGGCAGTTCATTACTCATATTTCCTTTGTTAAAATCCCTAAGGACTATAACTAGGGAGTCAGGGAAAGACTGCTCCACGCTTGTTATCTGATCTGCAAGAGCTCTCTCAGCCTCACGCACATCAGCGCTCGGTGGAATGTAAACAGCGGCCAGGATGAATGAGGAAAACTCACGTGGAGAGTAGAACGGTTTGCAGTTAATGATCAGATATTCCAGGGAAGGAGAGCAATGCTCAGAGATCACTGTCACATCAGAACACCAGGCATTGTTTATGTAGAAGCAGACTCCTCCGCCTTTCGTTTTACCTGAGAGTGAGCGCTCTCTGTCCGCGCGCAGCAGCTGGAAGCCAGCCAGCTGGAGCGCGGCGTCGGGGGTGTGTGTGTTCAGCCACGTCTCCGTGAAACACAGCATACAGGACGAGGAAAAGTCACTGTTCCTTCTCATCAGCAGCGCTATCTCGTCCATTTTGTTGGGAAGTGAGCGGACATTTGAGAGGAATATTCCAGGTAGAGGCGAGCGGCTGCCCTGCTTCCGAAGTCTCACGAGAGCGCCTGCTCGCTTTCCTCTTCGACGACGTCTCACCGTTTTGGCCAAAAAGTGCACTGCTTCTGCTGCAGGCACCAAAAAAACTGGTGTAATATCCTCATGGATTACTGTTCTGATGTTTAGAAGCTCCTTATGGGTGTAGGAGCACGAAGACACAGGAATAACGCACAAAAACAGACAAAACAAAGCGCACCAAAATGCCAGGGCGACCGTGCGTGGCGCCATCTTGGATCATCATGGCTTCTAACAAGATAACACTTTCCTGTTGGTGCCTGACACGAAGGGAAAGAGGTACCAGGAAGGAGACATCTCCTCTCCTCCTCCTCCTCCTCCTCCTCCTCC
>JBBPBX010026015.1:9806-20793 GCA_038048925.1 Garcialebias charrua
ATTTTGAAGTACTTTGAATTGCTGTTTACCCCAAAATCTAAATTAAAACTATGACATATTTATTCTGGATGTATTATAGGTACGTGAAGGTAATAGGTACGAGATAAATGTAAATGTCTAATAATTATGCCTCTCTCATTATTTTATATATTTTTTGGCCTGCAAGAGGACCCCTGCTGGTCCATTACTGTAACGCACCATGTTTACACACAATTCCTAGAGAAAGCTAACGTCAGCTAGCTTGTATTTACAAGTTTCGCTCATTTTATCGCAGTATATTGTCCATAAACTTTGATACATACTTGGTAAACTGAAGAAAGTACAGAACGTTCCAAATCAGCGTCCAACACGTTGTTGTGTCTTTACAAGTTGTGCTCCTTACAAAACCTTCTGACACTCATTACCGAGTAATGTGGAGCTCCATGGCGACGCAAAACATTACTGATTTCAGAGTGTGGTTTTCCTCTCTCAAACAGTTCGATAATCAATTCAGAAAACGGTTCAAGTGCAGCCATTGCCTATTATTTAGGAATGGTTTGTTTTTATGCCGTCTTTCTTCTCCGCTGTTATTCTTTGGCGACTTCCGGTACGTCATTTCCGGTATCGCTACAAATTAAAAGAACAACTGTACTTACGCAAAAACCAAATCGCACCCTTTTTTTATATTTGCAATTTCTGTTTTTCTAATTTCGTTTTAAAAACGAAATAACGAAAAAACCGTTTAAAAACCGTTTTTGTAATTTCGTTTTAAAACGAAAAAACCAAATAACCAAAGCTTGTTCGGTTATTTGGTTTTTATTTTGAAACGGAATAACGAAAGAACGAACCATACACGGATTATTCAGGCTTTCTAAAAAAATCAGGCTTTATTTAATACGATGCCAGATTGGAACCGTGAGTGGAAACCGTAATGAGTGGAAACCGTAATCGATGTGGGTATGGGCAGACAGGTCATAAAAAGCGCTGACAACCATGGTCTGTTTGAAGGCAGCGTCGGTGCGTGTCTGCTTGCACCGAATTCAGCACCCCGGATGACTCTGCCCTCAGTCAGCCCATCGGCCTCCATCAGGTGGTTGGCGCATGTGTCTCGTGCACACCAGTTTACAAAGGTGGATATCTTTCAGATGGGACCTGATGTCAGATTCATCCGGGGACCCGCGCACGCCGCGGGTGTGTTGATGTGGATTTACTGTCTTCTGTTAGGATCAGTAGGGCATCTTGGTTCGCTTGTATATTTTAACTGCCCAAGGAAAATCGCCACAGCGAACTAGCCACACGAAGACTTGGTAATTGTTTTTACACCGGGTGTCCTTCCTGACACAACCACTGAGCTACCACAGCCTCTGTGTGGAGCAGAGAGCTGATATCTAGGGTTCCCGGGGGAGCAAATGGTGTCGGTTAAGTGCCTTGCTCAAGGGCCCAGAGTGGGGCAGATGAGGATGGAGAGACAGTTACTATATATGACTGCTTCATTTATCTCACTCACATTTTTGATGTTGTCGATACCGGGGTTTGAACTGGTGATCTTCCGATCACAAGCTCACCTTCTTAACCTCTGCGCCTCCACTCCCAACAAATATTATATTATATTATTATTTACTGTCATTGCAAAGCCTGAGCAATTAAATTAAAGGTGCTGACAGTGTATTTGTTTAAATAAAGACAACAAACACGATTCAGTACAAATATATACAAAAGAAACACCAGTTCCCAAAACACAGATACATACTGGTCAGAAGAATACAGGTGAGGTACTGGAAGCAGACTGAACATATTGCATTAGAGCAAAATTGTGCTTAGGGAGTTTAATTGGGCCAAAGGGGTCGGTGCAATGTGGGATGGGTGGTGGCCGAGGGCGGGGACCCTGGCGGTCTGATCCTCGGCTACAGAAGCTGGCCATTGGGACATGGAATGTCACCTCTCTGGTGGGGAAGGAGCCTGAGCTAGTGTGTGAGGTTGAGAGGTTCCGGCTAGAAATAGTCGGACTCACCTCAACGCATGGCTCTGGAACCAGTTTCCTTGAGAGGGGTTGGACACTCTTCCACTCTGGAGTTGCCCCTGGTGAGAGGCGCCGAGCAGGAGTGGGCATACTTGTTGCCCCCCATCTTGGTGCCTGTACGTTGGGGTTCACCCCGGTGAACGAGAGGGTAGCCTCCCTTCGCCTACGTGTGGGGGGACGGGCTCTGACTGTTGTTTGTGCCTATGCGCCAAACGGCAGCGCAGATTACCCACCCTTTTTGGAGTCCTTGGAGGGGGTATTGGAGAGTGCACCTCCTGGGGACTCCCTTGTTCTACTGGGGGACTTCAACGCTCACGTGGGCAATGACAGTGAGACCTGGAGGGGTGTGGTTGGGAGGAACGGCCCCCCTGATCTGAACCCGAGTGGTGTTCTGTTATTGGACTTCTGTGCTCGTCATGGATTGTCCATAACGAACACCATGTTCAGGCATAAGGGTGTACATATGTGCTCTTGGCACCAGGACACCCTAGGTCGCAGTTCGATGATCGACTTTGTTGTCGTCTCATCTGATCTGCGGCCGCATGTCCTGGACACTCGGGTGAAGAGAGGGGCGGAGCTGTCCACTGACCACTACCTGGTGGTGAGTTGGCTCCGATGGTGGGGGAGGATGCCGGTCAGACCTGGCAGACCCAAACGTATTGTGAGGGTCTGTTGGGAACGTCTGGCAGAGTCTCCCGTAAGACGGAGCTTTAACTCCCACCTCCGGGAGAGCTTTGAACACGTTCCGAGGGAGGCGGGGGACATTGAGTCCGAGTGGGCCATGTTCCGCGCCTCTATTGTCGAGGCAGCTTATCAGAGTTGTGGCCGCAAGGTTGTTGGTGCCTGTCGTGGTGGCAACCCTCGAACCCGGTGGTGGACACCGGCGGTGAGGGATGCTGTCATGCTGAAGAAGGAGTCCTATTGGGCCTTTTTGGCCTGTGGGACCCCGGAAGCAGCAGATAGGTACCGACAGTCCAAGCGGCATGCGGCTCGGGTGGTTGCTGAGGCAAAAACTCGGGCGTGGGAGGAGTTCGGAGAGGCCATGGAGAATGACTTCCAGTACGGCTTCGAGGCGATTCTGGTCCACCATCCGGCGTCTTAGGGGGGGAAAGCGGTAAACGACCAACACAATTTATGTTAGGGATGGCGTGCTGTTGACCTCAACTCGGGATGTTGTGAGTCGGTGGGTGGAATACTTGATTTGATTTGATTTGATTTGATGTTTATTCATTCATTTTAAAAGAACAATACAAGACAGTTTCATCAGATACAAGATTACAAGTAGGATAAAATGAAGGGAGCAGAAAGAAGATGAAATCTTATTATATCTGCCCCTATTTCACAGTTTGTTCAACCAATGATAACTTTCAAGCAACATCACAGAATGAATAGTTCTACCTATTTTCCTAACTGTAATACACAAACTACAGTACATCACAAAATGAATAATTCTACTTAATTTTCCTAACTGTAATACATAAACTAGGTCACAAAATGAATAATTCTACTTAATATTTCTAACTGTAATACACAAACTACATCACCCATAATTCTAATTAATTTTCTAATTCTAATTTTTTTATTTATTTTTTTTATTTTATTTTATTTTTTTATAATTTTATTTAATTTTCCTATTTTTTTTTTAATTAATTTTCCTAACTGTAATACACAAACTAGATCATAAAATGAATAATTCTACTTAATTCTTCTTAATTTTTCTAATTGAAATACACAAACTAAAAGATGGCACAACATCAAGATGTTCACAAAATGAATAATTCTACTTAATTTTCCTAATTGTAATACACAAATTCATCACAAAAATGAATAATTCTACTTAATTTTTCTAACTGTAATACACAAACGTACCGTACATCATAAGTACAACATAATTGTAATACACAAACATGCAAGATTACATCATATATAGTTTTTGAGCAAGTCCTTTTTGACCTTTTTCTTAAATGTATACATTGATTTTTCATTTTTAACATCACTCTCCAGAGCATTCCACAATCGAATTCCCTGAATTGAGGTAGACCGTCCTTTTAAGCTGGTTCTGAATTGTGGTTTGATGAATATCTCTGTCCCTTTGAGATTGTAATAACTTTGTCTTTTTATAAAATTTCTTTGGATATTTAAAGGTAATGTGTTATTATGAGCCCTATACATAATTGATAAAATACTATATTCTACCAATTCCTGGAATTTCAATAAGTTTAGTTGAATAAACAAGGTGTTTGAAGGGTGAGTGAAATGTTTTCTGGTGATTACTCTTACAGCTCTCTTTTGTAAAATAAAAACAGGCTTTGTAATAGTTTTGCATGCTTTTCCCCAAACCTCAATACAATAGATTAAATGTGGAGCAATGATTGTGTTATACAACATATGTAAAGCTTTATCAATTAAAAAATCCCTGACTTTATACAGTACTGCAATTGCTCTAGCTAGTTTTTTTTTAATAGAATTTACATGATGTTTCCATGTCAGTTTGTCATCAATGATAACACCCAGAAACTTCACTTCACTCACTTTACAGATCACAACATCTTCAATTTCAAATGGATCGTCATCAACAATTCCCTTTTTGTTACTGAAAATCATGTAGTTAGTTTTATCTAAATTCAAAGATAATTTGTTTAATTTAAACCAAGTTTGTATTTTTATAAATTCTGTTTTCATCATATCCAAAATCTGTTTTATGTCATTACCCGAACTGAAAAAAGTGGTGTCATCGGCAAAAAGAACACATTTAAGTAGTGCTGACACATTTACCAAGTCATTCACATATAAAATAAACAACTTTGGTCCAAGCACAGAACCCTGAGGAACTCCACAAGTGATATCACGGAGGTCAGATCTAACATCATTTATTTGCACAAACTGTTTCCTGTCCTTCAAATAGCTAGATACCCACTGTAATGCTGGTCCTCTAATACCATATTTATTTAGTTTTTCAAGGAGAATGGTGTGGTCAATGGTATCAAATGCTTTTTTTAGATCAACAAAAACACTAACACAGTACTGTTTATGATCGACAGCATTAGTTATTTGTTCCATTAAATCCATGAGAGCCATTGACGTAGAGTTTTTTTCTCTAAACCCATATTGACTGCTACTTAAAATGTTTTGTTTATCAATAAATTGATCCAATCTGGACACAAATAGTTTTTCTAGAATCTTTGAGAACTGTGGTAATAAGGATATTGGCCTATAATTATTGAATACACATTTATCACCATTTTTAAAAAGAGGAATTACCTTTGCTACTTTCATGTTATCTGGAAATATTCCTGTTGAAAAAGATAAATTGCATATATATGTAAACGGTTCAATAACATAACTTATTATTTCCTTTACGAACATCATATCCATGTCCACCCAGTCTTTTGATCTCTTGTCTGAGAGATTTTTTACCATTTTCATAATTTCCTCTTTGTTAGTTCCACTAAGAAAAATACTGTTGGTGCAACTTTTAATTGAATGACACACCTTATTATCTACTTTTGGTATTTTAGCTGCAAGGCTTGATCCAATATTTACAAAATATTGATTAAATTCATTTACGATATCATTCTCATCATGTATTTCTTTGTCATCTTTCACAAAATATTTTGCAATGTTCGTTTTTGCTTTATGACTTTTTAGAACATCATTTATTACTCGCCATGTTGTTTTAGTGTCACCATTGCTCTTGTTTAATAAATCACTATAGTATTCTTTCTTGCATCTTCTTATAATCATTACCAATTTATTTTTATATTTTTTATATTTTTCTTCAGCTTGTTGTGTTCTCGTTTTTAAGAAACATAAATACAAGTTATTTTTTTTTACAAGCATTTCTCAACCCTTTAGTCATCCAAGGTTGGTCAACAATATTTCTTTTTCTACGATTTCTTTGCACACAATTCTTTTCATACAGAGCTTCTAAAATGTTCATAAATTCATCATATGATCTGTTAACATCATCAATATACACGTCCTTCCAGTTTTGCTTCTGTAAATCATCTTTTAATTGATCCATAGCTTTTTTTGATGTGTTTATTATTTTTTTCTTAATTGTAACTTCTTTTGTAACATTTTGATCATTTCTGTAGATAGTGAAAACTGGTAAATGATCACTTAAATCAGTTGTTAAGATACCACCTGTCATATCCCCATTTGTTATATTTGTGAAAATGTTGTCAATTATCGTAGCACTATGAGTTGTAATTCTTGTTGGTTTTGATATTAACGGATAAAGATTTAAACTATACATTGAATTTAGACTACTGACATCTACTTTCAACAAAGTAGATGTCATTTCCTGCATTCTGGTGTATTTTAAGAGGTTGTCAAACATCTTTATCTACACAAGTAAACACTTGATTCAATAACTATTTTAGAGCGTAACAAGAAGTAGCCTGACCAACTCTTCTTGTGTGAATAGAGAACTCTCCACTTCCACTTCTCTCAAGCATCCTTACCCCCCACCCCACACCCCTGCGTTGAAAACTGCCAGAACACGTTACACTAAGCTGTTAGCTAAGATGCTACAAATGTAGCACTCTGCTGCTCTCACACACCCTAATCCCCCACCCCATCAACAACTGCTGCCAGCACTAACTTGGCACTAAGCTAGTGTGCTAAACGAATGTGGCCGTGAAGCCCTTGACTCTACTATCAGCGATAAGAACGTACCTTTAAACCTACTAGGAGGTACAGGAGGGACAGTCTGGATGCAACCTATGTGGATGATAACAACTAATAACGGCCATTTAATGGCTGATAACATTTGAAGCCGGTGAAAAAATTCTAATAAAAAATGAACCTCCATGTTTCGCCACTAACCGAAGTGAAACAAGGCTTTATTTTTGGCCTCTGGGCTCTGGTTGCCTGGAGTGTCCTAACAAAACTCCAGAGTGTATTTAAATAAATGAAGAAAGAAAGGATAAACAAATAAATAAAATAAAATCATTTAACAGGTGAAAAATGCCTTTAATAATAAAAAATGCTTTAAAATAAACATTTTGTCAGTTTATTTGAAAAATGGAAATGTGAATAATTTTTAAACAAAATACCTTTAGATTTACAAATGTTCAAAAGTAATATACATGTTATTTTAGTTGTTCCTAGATGAAATAACTCAAAAAGTACGACTAGTTGTTTTGTAAAAATGTATTAAAATGTATTTTTAAACAGGTAAATCCAATCAAAGGGACTTTCAGGGGATTAGCCATGAACAAACTTTGTTTTGTGAATGCATCGTCAGATTCTTGGATGTAGAAAG
The DNA here is from genome assembly GCA_038048925.1 of Garcialebias charrua. Taxonomy (NCBI): domain Eukaryota; kingdom Metazoa; phylum Chordata; class Actinopteri; order Cyprinodontiformes; family Rivulidae; genus Garcialebias; species Garcialebias charrua. Next base: position 17,075 of record JBBPBX010026015.1, read on the forward strand.
AAAACATAAAATGTAAATCAGGTGTTCTACATTTCTGGAGCCTGTTAAAATAAAAAACTGAGCTTGTCCGTGGCTACAGAGGTCTTCTAAAAGCTTTTTGTCTGACTCCTCCCCAGAGAATAATACACCCTAAAACATGTTTAGTGTCTTCACACAACCCTCTGTGGATTTTATGGGTGCTCAAACCCCATCACTAAGCTACGTTGGTGGTTTCCTGCAGGGAGGAGCTCAGAGTAGCTCCTTTGCCACACAAGCAGTCAGCTGAAGTCTGATTGGGTGCCTCCCTATCACCTCACTTTGGATGTTTGTAGTTAAACCCACTATCATGCTACTCCTCTACGAGAACTGGAGCACATCGGAGTGATCTGTCCCAGTTTTGGCTCCAACATCAATCACGGCTGCATAGACAGAAAATAAGTCATAAATAAAATAGACAAAATCTTAGTAACTGAAAGAAACATTAATGTGCCATTGTCCTTTAATTACTTGTTTCAGCTGTGTGTATTATACAAAGTACAAAAAAATGTCCATATGTGAAACAAACAAACAAATTATTACTTGAACGAGTTCCAGGTAAACTGGTTTTGCATTCCAAATAAGAATACGTACATTTAAATTTAAAAATCAATTTTAAGAATTACTAAATGCAGATACAATTACTGACGAAAGAGCAACAACTGGCATGGAGGCAGCGAAAGACAAGATTGGAATCAGATGTGCAAAACTAACCAGGAGTAAAAAGGAGAGCAGGACTTACCGAAGCATCATCCTGCAAGAGACACCATCAGAACTTCGCCTAATAGGCCATGGCTACCTTGAAAAGTGCAAAGTAGGTCTGGATTTTACAGGTCATTAGAAGACTGAGCGCTATAACACTCTGTTAATAGGTTCAACTCCAGCTCTGCTCATTAATCAGAACAAGCAGCTACAGTAGAGAGAAGACGAGGAGAGCAGGAGAGTGATGAAGAAACACTGAAAGACAAAAAAAAAAATGAAGACCTTTGGATGAAGGCTCTCCATTTCTGACCTCATGCTTTCTGGTTCAGGATTCTCTTTGTAGGACAACTTTCTTGTAGTTATAAAACTTTACTTCACCTAATAATTTATTTCAGGTAAAACTACAGATAAAACTACAATCTTTATGTTATGTTTACTTTAAAGACTGAAAGAACAGATACATTTAAAAATAATTCAATGTACAAATTGAAAATGTAAATTAGTCCTTTGTGCTGCTGAGGGCTCTGCTTGTCTACATTGTCCTTGTTTCAAGGGCCACGAGGAGGAGAAAGATCCAGGAATCTGGTGATGAGGTGGAAGAGACAATGACATGGAGAGTGGGCAGGCAGGTGAGCGTGCAGTGTGTGGTTCACAAAGACGAGTCAGTCTAGATCACTTTGTGGCTCACAAGGAAACTATGTGAGGAATGAACAGCCATATCCCACCAAGGACTGCACATAGAAGACAGGTAAGACAAATAATTAGGTCGACTCACACAGGAAATTATACTTAAATAGCAAAGGAACGATGACAGCGATGTGACACAGGTGTGACAGCTCAGACCAGCGATCCCACTGCCAACTGGAGGGGCTCAGGATGGCAGACCCTGCCAACGTCACCTGAAGGAAAAGGACAAAAGAAAAGGAACAAAAAAATATATATATATACTCTTTGGAACTGTCCTGAATCCTGACAAAAACTCGTGCAGTGAGTTTTACAATAGGACATTTATATTAACTAGTTCCTGTGGAAACTGTAGCAACTTAGCACAATAACCCTAAACTTTGTATTTTTTGGGCAGCACAGTGGCACAACTGGTAGAGCTGCTGCCTCTCAGCGAGAAGGTTGCCGGTTCAAATCCCGGTCCGGGGCCTTTCTGGGTGGAGTTTGCATGTTCTCCCCGTGCATGCGTGGGTTTCCTCCGGGTACTCCGGTTTCCTCCCACAGACCAAAAAACATGCTTGTTAGGCTGATTGGTGACTCTAAATTGACCCTAGGTGTGAGAGTGGATGGTTGTTTGGTGTGAGTGAGACAGGTCCCTCTTGTAAATGAGTCCCCGTGACTCAACGAGGCTAGCCTGTTTAAATAAAGGTTGAATGAATGAATGAATGTATTTTTCTGTACTTAGTTAACTTTAATTGGCTGTACCATTGTATACAATGCACATGGAGACAAAATAATGCTTTGTTCTTTCAAACCTTAACTTTTAACTTTTGAATAGAGCTGTAAACATATGTATTTTAATGATTTGCATCAAACTATGAATTAGGCGTTCCATTAACAACCCCCCTCCCCCCACCCTGATCACTAACCACCAGCACTAGTGGTAAGCTAGCACACAACACAAAGGTGTCTCCCCTCCTCCTCCTGCCCCACCCTCACAAAAACAATAAAAAAAAAACAATAAAAAAAAAAAAACAGAACAGATGAGCATCCTGCCAAACCAAGTGACCTCGGGGACAAACTGCATGCATGCAGTGCAGTGAGTTCTTTTAGGTAACCAGGAAAACCAGGAGTGGACCTTTAGTGGTTCGAGTATTTTCCTATTAATCGAGTGGAACTGATTTGTTCACGAAGAAATAAAAAACTGGGCTGGGTGAACTGATGTTTCATGGTAAATGTGTGTATGCGGGGGGGAGGGGTCTAAATGAATATTTTTGAAATGTGATGGGGACACACTCCTTTCAACGCCTATGACCAGATCTCATCTTCCTGTTGAAAGTTTTCCAAAAACTCTAATGTTTGCACATCAAGTTGACTCTGAGATGACTTTATTTGCAGAATTAAAGGAAATGAATGCAGAGACTACCTGTAATTTGAATATCACAAACTGCTCTGGTACCTGGCATACATGTACCCCATCCCTTTCTGGACACTTTCTACTGAACAGGTTGGCAGTGGGCTGGAGCCAGTCCGTGTATACTGGGCAGGAGAAACTGAACACTCCTCTCCATTCACCAGTCTACCACACAACCCGTATAAGGCGGAACAGTGTTTGAAATGACATAATCAAACTGTCAACACTCATTTCTGCCAGAGATGAAAGTGTAGGAGTCTTCAGCTGGTCTCTTTTGTATCAAAGATGTGTTTTTCATAATCAGGCAGATTTTGATATTTTGCTTCAATCAAAGCACAATTATTATTATTTTTTATGTTTAGGTGATACTCATCTTTTAATGTCAAACGATAAAGTCAGTTAACTGGAGCATTTTACATTGGCTCTTTACATATTAAAAATACATTGGAAAAGTTTGAAACAATCCCTACTTAAATGTTTACATTTATTGTAAAGTATATATTTACAACACTCCATTGTAAAATGATATGTTGTGTTTATAAAAAAGTATTCACACACTTGGGTGGATATTTATTTAACTAATTATTCATTGCTGTCTTACATTGATCATGGTCAGTTTAAATTGAGCTTAGAAAAACTTTTTGCATCCATCCATCCATTATCTGTTACCTGCTTCTTCCTTTTTGGGGTGTGGGGGTTCACTGGTGCCCATGTCCAGCTATCATTGTGCAAGAGGCGAAGTACACCCAGGTCTCCAGTCCATCACAAGGACACAGAGAGACAAATGAGACAAACAACTATTCACTCTCTCACTCACAGGGAATAGGGACAATTTAGAGTTACCAATCAGCCTATATAGCCTATATATATTGGAGTGAGAGGATGGCTATAAGGTGTGAAGGGAGGCCATCTATAAATGGAAAAA
>JBBPBX010026015.1:20826-38420 GCA_038048925.1 Garcialebias charrua
AAAAAAGCCTAACATGCATGTTTTTGGTCTGTGGAATGAATCTGGAATATCAGGTTTAAATCAGCGTTGACCCCAAATAAGCAGACAGATTCAAGCAGGAGTACAAAAGGTAAGTGAACTTTATTTACAGGTGGATTTGTGTTGTCACAGCTGCAAGGGAGAAGAGGATAAGGTGATGTTTGATCATTTTGAATCCTTGAAATATAGAATAACTTCTGTTTGTGTTGTAGGTGAAGGCCGAGAAGGAGAGGAGAGGTCCTGGGTTTTGCAGAAGATCCAGTTTGTGGTAATTAGTCGGGAAGAGAGGAGCAGATTGACCCAGTTGTGATTTGTTTGAAGATGAATGTTGAAGGGACACCATTGATCCACAGGTGGAGCTACAGTGCAGTAGTGTAGTACTCTAGACCGGTCTTGGTCTTGAGACCAGTCTCAAGACCAATTTTTGATGGTCTGTCTTGTCTCGGACTGGACCGCATTTGGTCTTGGTCTTATCTCAGTCTCGGACATTGAGGACTCGGGATTTTATTTATAATAATAATAATAATGTCTTGTCTGTCATCTGTGTATGTTTCCCATACACAGACGAGATTCGTCTCTGCATTTAACCCAACCACCACCAGGTGGTGCAGTGAGCAGCCAGAAAGTGCCCGGGGAGCTGGGGAATTAGATGTGCACTCATAGACACCCCAAGTTGTGTAGTGGCCGGGACGCGAACCCGCGTCCTTCGGGTCCCAAGTCAAAAGCCCTGCCACTAGACCATCTTGGCTCCTTTCAAGACCAGTTAAAACCACAACTGTTGAACTATCTCTAAATTGCCAGAATATTGTCCTGTTTATTTGTAACATCTTTGTTTTTATTGGATGCTAAATGTACTTGTACACAAGACCCCTTATGATGAGTAATATAAATGGAAACAATGTTCCCTCGCCCGGACGCGGGTCACCGGGGCCCCACTCTGGAGCCAGGCCCGGAGGAGGGGCACGTTGGCGAGCGCCTGGTGGCCGGGCTTTCACCCATGGAGCTCGGCCGGGCACAGCCCGAAGAGGAGACGTGGGTCCCCCTTCCCATAGGCTCACCACCTGTGGGAGGGGCCAAAGGGGTCGGGTGCATTGTGGAATGGGTGGTGGCCGAGGGCGGGGACCCTGGCGGTCTGATCCTCGGCTACAGAAGCTGGCCATTGGGACATGGAATGTCACCTCTCTGGTGGGGAAGGAGCCTGAGCTAGTGTGTGAGGTTGAGAGGTTCCGGCTAGAAATAGTCGGACTCACCTCAACGCATGGCTCTGGCTCTGGAACCAGTTTCCTTGAGAGGGGTTGGACACTCTTCCACTCTGGAGTTGCCCCTGGTGAGAGGCGCCGAGCAGGAGTGGGCATACTTGTTGCCCCCCATCTCGGTGCCTGTACGTTGGGGTTCACCCCGGTGAACGAGAGGGTAGCCTCCCTTCGCCTACGTGTGGGGGGACGGGCTCTGACTGTTGTTTGTGCCTATGCGCCGAACGGCAGCGCAGATTACCCACCCTTTTTGGAGTCCTTGGAGGGGGTATTGGAGGGTGCGCCTCCTGGGGACTCCCTTGTTCTGCTGGGGGACTTCAACGCTCACGTGGGCAATGACAGTGAGACCTGGAGGGGTGTGGTTGGGAGGAACGGCCCCCCTGATCTGAACCCGAGTGGTGTTCTGTTGTTGGACTTCTGTGCTCGTCATGGATTGTCCATAACGAACACCATGTTCAGGCATAAGGGTGTCCATATGTGCTCTTGGCACCAGGACACCCTAGGTCGTAGTTCAATGATCGACTTTGTTGTCGTCTCATCTGATCTGCGGCCGCATGTCCTGGACACTCGGGTGAAGAGAGGGGCGGAGCTGTCAACTGACCACTACCTGGTGGTGAGTTGGCTCCGATGGTGGGGGAGGATGCCGGTCAGACCTGGCAGACCCAAACGTATTGTGAGGGTCTGCTGGGAACGTCTGGCAGAGTCTCCCGTAAGACGGAGCTTTAACTCCCACCTCCGGGAGAGCTTTGAACACGTTCCGAGGGAGGCGGGGGACATTGAGCCCGAGTGGGCCATGTTTCGCGCCTCTATTGTCGAGGCAGCTTATCGGAGTTGTGGCCGCAAGGTTGTTGGTGCCTGTCGTGGTGGCAACCCTCGAACCCGGTGGTGGACACCGGCGGTGAGGGATGCTGTCAAGCTGAAGAAGGAGTCCTATTGGGCCTTTTTGGCCTGTGGGACCCCGGAAGCAGCAGATAGGTACCGGCAGTCCAAGCGGCATGCGGCTCGGGTGGTTGCTGAGGCAAAAACTCGGGCGTGGGAGGAGTTCGGAGAGGCCATGGAGAATGACTTCCGTACGGCTTCGAGGCGATTCTGGTCCACCATCCGGCGTCTCAGGGGGGGAAAGCGGTACGCGACCAACACCATTTATGGTGGGGATGGCGTGCTGTTGACCTCAACTCGGGATGTTGTGAGTCGGTGGGCGGAATACTTCGAAGACCTCCTCAATCCTACTGGCACGTCTTCCACTGAGGAAGCGGAGCCTGGGGACTTTGGGTCGGGCTCTCCAATCTCTGGTGCTGAGGTCGCCGAGGTGGTTAAAAAGCTCCGCGGTGGCAAGGCTCCGGGGGTGGATGAGATTCGTCCTGAGTTCCTTAGGGCTCTGGATGTTGTGGGGTTGTGTTGGCTTACGCGACTCTGCAATATCGCGTGGACATCGGGGGCAGTTCCCTTGGATTGGCAGACTGGGGTGGTGGTTCCCCTATTCAAAAAGGGGGACCGTAGGGTGTGTTCCAACTATAGAGGGATCACACTCTTAAGCCTCCCTGGTAAGGTCTATTCAGGGGTTCTGGAGAGGAGGGTCCGTCGGATAGTCGAACCTCGGATTCAGGAGGAGCAGTGTGGTTTTCGTCCTGGTCGTGGAACACTAGACCAGCTCTACACCCTCAACAGGGTCCTGGAGGGTGCGTGGGAGTTTGCCCAACCAGTTTACATGTGCTTTGTAGACTTGGAAAAGGCATTCGACCGCGTCCCTCGGGGGGTTCTGTGGGGGGTACTCCGGGAGTATGGGGTACCAGGCCCATTGATATGGGCTGTTAGGTCCCTGTACGACCGGTGTCAGAGCTTGGTCCGCATTGCCGGCAGTAAGTCAGGCTCGTTTCCGGTGAGAGTTGGACTCCGCCAAGGTTGCCCTTTGTCACCGATTCTGTTTATAACTTTTATGGACAGAATTTCTAGGCGCAGCCAAGGTGTTGAGAGGATCCGTTTTGGTGGCCTTAGAATCGCTTCTCTGTTTTTTGCAGATGATGTGGTCCTATTGGCTTCATCAGCTCGTGATCTACAGCTTTCACTGGAGCGGTTTGCAGCTGAATGCGATGCGGCCGGGATGAGGATCAGTTCCTCCAAATCCGAGGCCATGGTCTTGAGCCGGAAAAGGGTAGCGTGCCCTCTCCGGGTCGGGGAGGAGGTCCTGCCCCAAGTGGAGGAGTTTAAGTATCTCGGGATCTTGTTCACGAATGAGGGAAAACTGGAGCGTGAGATCGATAGGCGGATAGGTGCAGCGTCCGCAGTGAAGCGGGCGCTGTACCGGTCTGTCGTGGTGAAGAGAGAGCTGAGTCAAAAGGCAAAGCTCTCAATTTACCGATCGATCTACGTTCCCACCCTCATCTATGGTCATGAGCTTTGGGTTATGACCGAAAGAACAAGATCTCGGATACAAGCGGCTGAAATGAGTTTTCTCCGCAGGGTGGCTGGACTCTCCCTTAGAGATAGGGTGAGAAGCTCAGTCATCCGGGAGGGACTCGGAGTAGAGCCGCTGCTTCTCCACATCGAGAGGAGCCAGTTGAGGTGGCTCGGGCATCTGGTTAGGATGCCTCCTGGACGCCTCCCTGGTGAGGTGTTCCGGGCATGTCCCACCGGGAGGAGACCCAGAGGAAGACCCAGGATACGCTGGAGGGACTATGTTTCTCGGCTGGCCTGGGAACGCCTTGGGATTCCCCCAGAGGAGCTGCTCCAAGTGGCTGGGGAGAGGGAAGTCTGGGCCTCCCTACTTAGGCTGCTACCCCCGCGACCCGACCCCGGATAAGCGGAAGAAAATGGATGGATGGATGGATGGATGGCTAAATGTACTGGTTCAAATCCAAGCAGTAATGTGACTCATTGCTAAATAAAGTTTTTGTTACTGCTGTCACACCCACACCCTTTCACTCGCACGCATCACTTCCAGTGTGGCCAGATTGGGTGGTTTTCATTCTGATTTTGCTGGGAACTCTGGGAAGATTTTTGTAGGATTATTGCATTTTGACACATATTGTTAAATTACCTTGGCTTGTACTGATGTGTTTTCATGTTCAAACAGTAAATATACTAACAATAAATTGATTGGCAGATTTTTGTCTGATATGGCAGTTTTTAACATATGTCTGGGCTAGAAAACCTCGACTATTTGACAACACTGGAAAAATAGAAGCGGCCGTCTGGGCATGGGATAAGATGTCTGCCATATCATCAAATATAAAATTCACCTATTTAAATCAGAAAGAATATATTTGTAACTAATGCAACTATATGGTTATCCTTGGTGTTGAGTTCGGACTTATGAAGAGTGTTTTGTCACTGCAGTGTTTTAAGGCGTGGCATGTGATAAAACTGCTTCCAATTTAACAGTTGTGCAATTTTTTTTGTTGAAACATGTGAAGTTAGGCCACTGAATGCCTGATTTCTTTGTTATGTAGCTTCAAAAATTTATAAAAGCTGATGCATTCATTCAAAGGCAAACTTAAAGTTGCAGTATGTAAATTTTATAAAAATGTTTTACAATACAATTGTATATTTTATTTGAGGTCTTGGTCTTGACTTGGTCTCGCCTTCCCTTGGTCTTGGTCTCGACATGGTCTTGGTCTTGTTTCGGTACACTCTGGTCTTAGACTTGGTCTCGGGTTAGGTGGTCTTGAACACAACACTACAGTAGAGAGAGGAGGTCCTAGGAAGGAACTGAAGAGGCAGGCTGTGGAAGTTCCTGGAGGAATCACAGGTGGTGAGGACCAGTTGTAACAAAAGGTTAGTGGGCTGTACATGAGCAATCGTTTGTTAGATGATGTACTAGCACTGAAGAGGCATCTGGCAGGAGCTTAAATACACTGTCAGGCAGTCCTCCTTAGATCAACAGCAGGTGGAATGAATCACAGGTGATTAACTGTGGAAGGAAAAGTGAGTGACAGGCAAAACCCAGGGATCCCACATGGAATACCTGGGGAAAACCTATGCATGTACGTAGAGAACATGCAAACTCCACCCAGAAAGGCCACTGGACAAGGACACATAGAGACAAACAACCATTCACTCTCTCACTCACTCCCAGGGACAATTTAGAGTTACCAATCAGCCTAACATCCATGTTTTTGGTATGTGGGAGGAAACCAGAGTACCTGGAGAAAACCCACGCATGGAGAGAACATGCAAACTAAAAAAATAGAATACAAATAAAGAGCATGTAAAATAAGTGACAGCATAAATATTCACCCCATTGAAGGTGACTGTCCTAACTCAGACCAGAGATCTGACCACCAACAGTGTTGTTGGGTTGCAACAATGAGTAATCTAATCAGGAAGAATAGCATTTTTATGAGGTTTGATACGATGAGTGATGTGAGTGTTGGTGTTTTGTTTATTTTTATTTATTTATTTATTTTTTTTCTGTTCAATTTCAGAAACAAAATGTTTAAAGGAAAACCGTATTGAGTTTTAGTTTTTGGCTTTTTGCTAATTCCCAAACAGTAAATCAAATATTTCCAATACGTTTCGAGAGTGAACAATTTTTGGGAATATGCACATGATTTAGCATATTTTACACAAAAATCTTCCCTCTGCTGAGGCTGTTTGCCCTTGCAACACACTGCCTGCCAGTGCCGCGTGCACACAACTCTGCCAGCCCTCCTACACAACTCACACACACCAATTTCAAAAATGCCAATTTTACCTCCTACAGAAAGTTTGTCTTCTTCATTCTCAGAGGAAAATATGAGTTATAAAACCTCACTATCAGGAAGAATTGGTCACCTTGTTTTTGTTGTAATGCAGAAGCTCTGCTCAGTTTATAATCCACAGCAGATCAAACGCAGTCCAGTTCATCTAGTGTTAGCACTTAAAGATCACTAATTGCCCTCTGGACTTTCTTCCATCCAGGTTTTTGAAATAGGTTTTTAATTCTGTGGGTTTCTGTGTTTTAGCACTTTTAAACTCCTGCCTTCATTTAGGAATTGTCCCTGCTGCATTTAAGCATGCTGTAGTTAGGCCCCTTCTTAAAAACCCTCACCTGGACCCATCAATTTTATCAAATTTTAGACCTATTTCTCATCTGCCTTTTTTATCTAAAGTTTTAGAAATAGTTGTTTTTATGCAGTTACAACCTGTTTTAGAAAATCATGGTATTTATTAAACATTTCAGTCTGGATTTAGAACACGTCATTCTACAGAATCAGCTTGTTAAAAGTCTATAATGACATTTCCATGTCCATGGATGCCAAGTGTCCCGTTGCTCTGGTGTTGCTGGACCTTACAGCTGCATTTGACACAGTAGACCACACTGTTTTTCTATCTCGTCTTCAACATTATATCTGGTACAGCACTCAAGTGGTTCACTGCCTACTTGACCAACAGAACTTTCTCTGTCATGTTAGATAATCTTTCTTCCTCCACTGCCGTTCTCTCTTGTGGTTTGCCACAGGGTTCTATTCTTGGTCCTTTCCTTATCTCACTGTACATGCTGCCTCTTGGATCAGTAATAGCCAGACATAACTTTTCTTTTCACTGCTATGCTGATGATGTGCAAATTTATTTACCAATGAAACCCAAAAACAGTAATCTTCTCACCCCCTACGCTGATTGTATTGCCAACATTAAACAGTGGCTTCACTGTATTTTTTTGTTTTTAAACGAAGGAAAGACAGAATACATCTTCTTCGGTGATGATGCTCCCTGTAACTTTGGCGCTCTAGCTTCCAAGTACAGACCAACAGTTAAAAACTTGGGGGTGACATTTGACAAGGACTTAAAATTTGATAAACAAATAGCGTCTTTAGTCAAGGCCTGTTTTTATAAATTACATCTTTTATACAAAGTTAAACCTTTTTTAAATCGTTTTGATTTGGAAAAGGCCATTCATGCTTTTATCACATCAAGGCTCGACTACTGCAATTCCCTATATGTAGGAATCTCCCAATCCTCCATTAGACGCCTTCAATTGGTCCAAAATGCTGCAACTCGACTTATAACCAACACCTCCAGACGTGAACACATAACCCCTGTTTTATTTTCTCTCTACTGCTTCCAATTGATTTTAGAATTAACTTTAAAAGTTTATTATTTACTTTTAAAGCTCTCAATGGTCTTGCCCCACTATATTTGACTGATCTTGTAGCTGTCCGTGAATATAGGAGAACACTGAGATCATCTAATACATTTCTCCTGTAAGTCCCAAAGACCAACTGTGAAGATGGCACCATGGCACCATCTAGTGGGCATCCTGTTGGTCTGGTCTGTTCCCCTTATGATTTATTAGTTTCCCTCCTGATTTTAGTCTCCGTGTTTTAATTACTCTTAGTTGTAACCTCCAGTTTCTGTCATCCTAGTGTACTTCATGTTTCAGGTAGTTTCCCAGTTTTTGTCTGTTCCCCTTATGATTTATTAGTTTCCCTCCTGATTTCAGTCTCCATGTTTTAATTACTCTTAGTTGCAACCTCCAGTTTCTGTCATCCTAGTGTACTTCATGTTTCAGGTAGTTTCCCAGTATTTGCCATCCTAGTGTACTTCATGTTTCAGGTAGTTTCCCAGTTTTTGCTTTTAGTTAAACCTCCAGTATTAGTCTTTGTTTTATTAACTATTAGGTTAACCTCCAGTTCTGTCTGTTTAGTCTCTGTGTTTATTTACTATTAGTTTAACCATTCTGTCTCTTAGTTTTAAACCTCCAGTTTAGTCTCTATGTTTATTTTCTATTAGCTTAACCTCCAGTCTTCCTAGTTTACTTTTCATGTTTCAGGTTTAGTCTTCCTAGTCCTGCTCTGTGTGTCTAGTTAATTGTCTCTAGTTAATTGTCCCCAGGTGTTTGTGATTTTGTCTCGTCTTGTCTGTGAGTATATAAGCCCTGTTCTGTGTCTCAGTCATTGCAGCCGCATCGTTTGGTATCATCCCCTGTGTTCCCTGGTCTCTAGTGCATGTAAGTGTTTTTGTTGCACAGTTCAGCCTTATGATTTTTGTTGTCATTAAATACACCTTCTTTGAAACTCCTGGCTCCCTGTGAGAGTTCTTGTCTGAAATTGGGTTCTGTCCTGCCTGCAAAACCTGACAGTGCTGCGACAGAGTGAGTCCGACCAGAGGAGGATTCCTTCGGACACATGAGCCAGGAACGATCGGTGGACTCTCTGGAAGTGTCAGAGCTTCAGAGAGCAGGAGACCGGGCTGCGACAGAGTGAGTCAGACCAGAGGAGGCTTCCTTCGGACACCTGAGCTGGGAACGGTCGGTGGACCCTAGCAGCCGAAACTGGTACTGCCTGCGTCCCTAGCGGCCGGAAGTGGTACTGCACTATTTTTTTGCCAAAAATGAAAAACTGTCATATCTCAGTCAAAGATTGGTCTAAAAATATGGGAAAAATCTGGAGGTTATGCACCATAACCAATGATCCCTGAAGGAAGGGAACAAGGTGCAACATATCATATGGGAATTGTGCCCTTGCGTGGTTTACCTGAAGCATTACAATCACGCCTTTTAAGGCAAGTGAGACTTCGGCGTCACCAGGGAATCTGCAAGCACTTTGCCGAGCTTAGGCATTGGAAAGGCCAAAATGTTTTGCACCTTGTTCCCTTCCTTCAGGGAACATTGGTTATATCTCTGTCTCCCTTTTCTTCGAGACAGAGACATTAATGTGGACTATGAGGACATTTCCATCTGTCATACCTTGCCCAGTAAATTAGATAAATCTAAACCATTAATAGTCATGAAGTTCATTAGTAGAAAAGCTAAAATTAATGTCATAACACAGGCAAAAAAACTGAATGGAACAAGGGTATACATTAATGAACATCTGACAAAGAAAAATGGAAATATTGCCCGTGAGGCAAGGTCATTAAAAAACCAAAATAAGATAACATCAACATGGACGAGAAATGGAAATGTTTGGATTAAAATGCGTGAAGGGTCTCAACCAAAAATGATAAAAGAACTACAGGATTTGGATAAAATTTTGATGACATATGTATAGTCTGATGGACAAGTACATTTGAACAATGATGATGTACGAAGACTCAGACGCTAAAATATACAGTATTGATGACGTGATTGATAAGGATTTCTTTCCAACTACAAAAGATTGTAAATATTACAATGAAGAACAGTTCAATTATATCAACATAACAAATGGACATATTTCTATTATTCACTTTAACAGTAGGCGTATAAATGCAAATATATTACAAAGAACGAATTACACAGAACATTTGAAATAATAGCACTTTCAGAGACATGGCTCAATGATGTAAATACAAGTATTAATATTGATGGGTATGAATTGTATTACATGAACAGACAGAGTGGAAGAGGTGGTGGAGTCGCTCTGTTTGTTAAAAATGACATAAAATGTAAAATGATTAGTGAAATGTCAATAATTGTTGAAAATTTAAAGGAAATGGTAACAATAGAGCTAATATGTAAGAACGATAAAAACGTCATAGTGAGTTGTGCATACAGATCACCGAGCTCAAACAGAGAAATGTTTACTGATAAAGTCATGGAGCTATTAGAAAAGAACTTTAATAAGAAAAAAAAATCTGCTGAGACTTTAAAATTGATGTAGGAAATACAGCGGATGACAATAACATCAGTACATTTATACATTCAATGTATAGCCTGAATCTTTAATCCTTTAATATCCAAGCCTACAAGAATTACATGTCATAGTGCCACAACAATTGATATTCTTTTCACAAATATAACAACTGGGGATGTAATGGGTGGTATTTTTACTACTGACCTAAGTGATCACTTGCCCATTTTTACAATCTATAAAAATGATCAGAATACCATAAGAGCAGTTAAAAGGAAGAAAAAAATAATAAACACATCTAAACAAGCGTTAGACAGATTAAAGGACATTTAGATAAACAAACTTGGGAAAACGTGTATGTTGAAGATGTGAATTCATCATATAATGAGTTTATGAATATTCTAGAAACTCTATATGAAAAAAATTGTATGCAAATACATTTTCCCAGGAAAAACACTTTTGACCAACCATGGATGACTAAGGGATTGAGAAATGCTTGTTAAAAAAAAAGAAAGAATTATTTGTATTCATGTTTTCTGAAATCAAGAACACAAGAATCTGAAGAAAAATATAAGAGGTATAAAAACAAATTGGTTGGGATTATAAGGAAACACAAAAAGGAATATTATAGTGGTTTATTAAGTAAAAGTTTTGGTGATATGAAAGCTACATGGCGAGTGATTAATGATGTTTTGAAGAACCATAGGTCAAAGATGGGTATTTCACAACATTTTGTAAAGGATAATGATGAAATTCACGACGACATTGAAATTGCAAATGGATTTTATCAATACTTTGTGAATGTTGGATCAGTCCTTGCAGATAAAATACCTAAGGTAAATGATACAGTGAACTACTCAATTATTAACTGTGTAATAATAATAATAATATAATGAATTCAATTTATAATGCACTTTTCATTAATAAAAATCTCAAAGTGCTAAATCTTATGTGTGCTTCATCTTGAGGAAATCGACGAAGAAGAAATAATGAATGTGGTTAAAACTTTTTCAGACAAGCAATTTAAAGACTGGGTTGATATGGACATAAAGCTTGTGAAGAATATCATGAGTCATATTGTTGAGCCATTTACATATATATGTAACTTATCATTTTCGACAGGAACATTTCCAGAAAATATGAAAACTGCTAAAATAGTACCTCTCTTTAAAGATGGTGATAAAGGTATCTTCAACAATTATAGACCAATATCCCTATTGCCACAGTTTTCGAAGATTTTAGAAAAATTCTTTGTGCTAAGATTAGATGAATTCATTGATAAACAAAATATCTTGAGTGAGAGTCAATATGGATTCAGAAAACAAAACTCTACGTCAATGGCTATCATGGAATTTATGGAACACATAACTACGGCTATTGACCAAAAGCAAAATTGTTTGTGTTTTTGTTGATTTAAAGAAAGCTTTCGATACTATCGATCATGATATTCTCATTGACAAATTGAGTAAATACGGTATCAGAGGACTAGCATTGCAGTGGGTATCCAGTTATTTGAAAAATAGAAAACAATTTGTGCAGATAAATGATGTAAGATCCGACCTCTGCAATATTACCTGTGGAGTCCCTCAGGGTTCTGTACTTGGCCCAAAGCTGTTTATTCTATATGTAAATGACTTGGTAAAAGTGTCAGGACTCCTTAGGTGTATATTGTTTGCTGATGATACCACATTCTTTTGTTTTGGTAAAGATATTGAACAGTTGTTTGAGTTGATGACGACAGAATTTGTTAAAATTCAAAATTGGTTTAAACTAAATAAATTATCGTTGAATTTAGATAAAACCCAGTATATGATATTCAGTAAAAAAAAGAAAACTGTTAATGTTCCATTTATGATTGATAGTGCTGAAATCTGTCGTGTCAATGAAGTGAAGTTTTTGGGCGTTATTATTGATGATAAATTGACGTGGAAGAATCACATAAATTCTGTTAGGACAAAGATGGCTAAGTCCATTGCTGTATTATACAGAGTCAGGGACTTGTTGAATGACAGAGCCCTGTATTTGTTGTATAATACAATTATTGCTCCACATTTGATTTACTGCATTGTTGTTTGGGGGAAAGCTTGTAAAACATTTACAGAGCCTATTTTTTTGCTACAAAAAAGAGCTGTTAGAATAATCACAGGAAAACATTATTGTCACCCTTCTAACACCTTATTTGATCAATTGAAATTGTTGAAGTTCCAGGACTTGGTGGATTATAATATTTTGTTAGTTATGTATAGAGCTCATAAGAATCAGAGTCAGAGAGCCTTTATTGTCATTTGCACCGCATGTGGTACATGTGATGAAAACGAGATTATGTACACAGGGTCCCAGTTACATCCAACAACAAATGCAAGAGAAAAACAGTAATAACATCTAGGATTAACTAAGAAAAACATCAACTAGTAATACACTAAGCCCTAATGTAGTAGAAAAACATCATTATAAACAGCAGCACGAACATGAGTCTGTATGAGCAGATGGTCACAAATGAACACAGCAACAAGAAAACAGATCAGCATCAGCATGATGTGATATTTTGCAGTGTTTATTCTTATTATTTATTCATGAGTCTAACAGCCTCAGGGTAGAAGCTGTTCCTCAGTCTAGTGGTTCTACATTTGATGCTCCTCAACCTCCGTCCTGAGGGGAGTGGGGCAAAGAGTGAGTGTGCTGGGTGAGTGAGGTCTTTCATGATGCAGGTGGCTCTTTTCCTGCATCTGGAGGTGTAAATGTCTGTGATGGTGGGGAGACTGACTCCAACAGACTTCTGTGCAGCCTTCACCACTCTCTGTAGAGCTTTCCTCTCTTCAACTGTGCAGCCTCCATGCCACACGTTGATGCTGGAGCACAGGATGCTCTCCACTGCACACCTGTAGAAGGAGGTGAGGACTG
This sequence comes from Garcialebias charrua, assembly GCA_038048925.1. Classification (NCBI taxonomy): domain Eukaryota; kingdom Metazoa; phylum Chordata; class Actinopteri; order Cyprinodontiformes; family Rivulidae; genus Garcialebias; species Garcialebias charrua. The sequence goes on from JBBPBX010026015.1 coordinate 33,530, forward strand.
GGCTGCTCAGACCAGCTCGTCTCAGCCGTCTGAGGAAGTAGAGTCTCTGATGACCTTTCTTGATCAGGCTGGTGGTGTTGTTGCTCCAGCTGAGGTTATCATTCAAGTGTACACCCAAGTACTTGTAGCTGGAGACCACTTCCACTGCAGATCCACTTATGTTCAGTGGGGTGTGGGTGTGTTTGTTCCTTCTGAAGTCCACAATCATCTCCTTTGTCTTCTTCACATTCATGTGAAGGTTATTCTCTTTGCACCAGCTCTCCAGGTGTTCCACCTCCTGTCTATAGCTGGACTCATCATTAATCAACTGCCTGTAAATATCCAAATGCAGTTGTTAAACGGCGAAGCTGTTATAATCTTAAGGGGATAGAAGTATTTATTAAACCACAACATAGAACCAGTTTAAAGGGTCGGTCAACCTCAATTCAAGGAATTGGCTTATGGAATGTCTTGGAGACTGAAGTCAAAAATGCAGCAACAATGATTACATTTAAGAAAATGATAAAAAGTGGACTATTGCAAAGATATAAATGAAATACTGTTGTGTATGTTGCTTTGTAGTTCGATATTTTTTTTTTGGTGAATTATTTCTTGTTTTTTTATTGGTTAAAGTTGATTGTTGTTTGATTTGATGGATTGTAAGAGGGGGCAGTTAAAATAAGATTTTTTTCTTCTTACTGCCACCCTTCATTTTATTTATGTGTTGTATATTTATTTGTTGTGAAATGTTGTATTATTTTGTTTTTTTATAAAATGAATGAATAAACTAAACTAAACTAAACTAAATAAGGGAACTTAAACTCATGCCCTGGAAATACTTTTGCGGACTTAGGCCTAAATAGACAGGTGTTAATATGTTCAACTCCCTTGAGCAGAGAGAACAGCCTGAGTGTCCATCGCTTTCAATGCCAGCTGATTTGTATTGGATCATTTGATTTATGATCTGCAATGTTTTTATGTTTTTCGTGTTGTACTTCATTGTCTGTGTTGCCTGTTGCGTGTTTGTTTGTCCAGCACTTTGGTGTGGACTTGTTCCTGTTTAAAGTGCTTTATAAATAAAATGGTATGGTATGGTATGAGTGATGTCACGAGTTGTGACATCCAGGCTGTAGTGCTTTATGAACGTGTTAGAAGATGCCCAGTTAGCAGCTGCACAGATGTCTGCTACTGAGACACGCTTTAATAAAGCCCACGAAGTAGCCAACCCTCGCGTTGAGTGAGCATGTACCCCGCTGGGTGCTTGTTGACCTTTGCTGCTGTATGCTCTAGAAATGGCTTCTGTAACCCAGTGGGAGAGGCGCTGTTTTGACAAGGCCCTGCCTGCTGCAGGTTTAGCGAAGCATACAAACAGCTGGTTGGTCTTGCGCCAGCTGCTTGTCCTCTCCATATAGATGCTCAAGGCCCGTACAGGGCAGAGCGCATTAAGGCGCCTCTGTTCAGCAGTCAGAACAGGAGGACGAGGAAAGGCTGACAATTCAAAGCCCAGGCTTCTGTAATTCAAAGTTGGGACTTCAGGCACATATGCAGGGTTTGGGCGTAGGATGACCTTTGGCCCATCCTGAGCAAACTGAGTGCACAGGTGATGGATTGACAGTGCATGTAGGTCACCCACACACTTTGCGGAACATAGAGCTAAGAGCAGGGCCGTCTTGTAGGACAGCAAATAAATTTTAGTGCTTTGTAGGGGCTCGAATGGTGGTCCACAGAGTGCGTCCAGCATGTTAGATCCCACTGTGGGGCTAAACTCTGTTCGGAGGCCTTTTTCTCAACACGCCCTTCATGAACGGGACCATGAGAGGGTGGGCACCGGGTGATATTCCCCCCCATCCCTCATGGCATGCTGAAACAATGGACAAAAATACTTTAATTGTGGAAAAGGAGCGACCTTTCTCCAACAGGTCCAGCAGAAAAGTGAGAACCTGAGCTATATTACAGGAATATGGAATGATATTCCTCTCTAGACACCAGGGCTGCTGCTCAGCGAGCAGGTCCTTGGTTCAAATACTGGTCCAGGGGCCTTTCTGGGTCGAGTTTGCATGTTCTCTCCGTGCATGTGTGGGTTTTCTCCGGGTACTCCAATTTCCTCCCACAGACCAAAAACATGCATGTTAGACTGATTGGTAACTCTAAATTGTCTCTAGGTGTGAGTGAGAGAGTGAATGGTTGTTTGTCTTGTTTGTCTCTATGTGTCCCTGTGATGGACCTGTGACCTGTCCAGGGTGTATCCTGCCACTTGCACAGTGATTGCTGGACATGGGCACCAAAATGTAAGAAGCGGGTAAGGATAATGAATGGATGGATGTTTCATCCCCCATCCATAGGACTTCCTCAGTCTATGGTCTGTCAACCAGCTCTTCCAAAGTTGTTGTCTTAAATAGCTCCAATCTTTAAAATCTTATAAGGGTACAGCATGAAGTCTTTTTTTGGGGGGTTTATTTATTTATTTATTTTACCTCTGGCCTACATTCCAGCAACTTTTCTATGTAAAAGGTCATTCTTTTACAACTGAATCCCTGTTTCATTTGGATAAGTGTTTTTGTGGCCTCACAAACTTGAGATATCTTATTAGCAAAAACAGTGTTTTTACACTTAAGATGGACAGACATATATGTTGGCAGCCATCTTGGATTTCGATGTGGCAACCCAATTTTTTGAAAGGGTCCTTTTTACATCTAGATGCAACTACACACCAATACAGAAGTCGGTACTTCACTTATTTTCCAAGATATGTTCATAACATGCACGGACAGACAGAATTTATTTCCAATGGTTCAAATATTCTGCAACGTGGAATAAAAACATGATTTAGCAGGGATGAAATCTACATGTGTTTTTAAAGGAGGAGCTCTGATTGTGGAAAACAGAGATACATTTCACCAGCCCCGCAGACCATCCCACCCTTTACTCTGTTGTCTCTACTGCTAACCCCTGGATACCAGTCTGCAGAAAGGACAGTTGGCTCTCTCTGCTCTAAACAATTACCATTAGGTAGGCCTTGACAGAGCTTTTCTTCACCATGTGACAAAGTGAAACAACTGCTGACAAGCCCATGTCTGCTGGGTCCTGCTCAAATCTGCTGTGATGCTCTGAATGCAGCACTAAAAAAAAAGACACTTCTTGGAATATTAATAAACAAAATGCAAAATGGGATTACTAGAAATAAAATATTGGATTTTCCAAAAATCAAGATTTTTTTGTCCATTTTGCAGCATTGGCTAATTCCGTCATCCTTTGTCAGCATGATCACAGCGTTGCAGGTTAACATGACGTAATGCATGTTTTGGTTGATTTATGGGAGGTTTTTTTATGTGGGACGTGATAATTATAGAGCAAGTACGGCTAAATTTTAGGGCAGGAGGAACTTTCTCTCGCCTAAACACGGAGTCACTAAGCATGTAATTTCATTTAGAAAGACACACAATCTATTTACAAACTCTAAACAAAATGTAAAACAGATATTGTTGTGATTGTGTTGAGCCTACATAATTAACTTGGACAATTACACCAATTACACCCTGGAATTACACCCTTCTGCGGGTGTGCGGTGGGGGCGTCCTGTGCGCCGGTGTGTGGCATGGAGGCTGCACAGCTGCAGGGAGAGGGGCTTTGCGGAGGGTTGTGGGGACTGTGCAAAGCTCTGTTGGGGTTGGCCTCCCCACCGTCGCGGACATCTGCGCCTCCAGGTGCGGGAGGAGGGCCGCCTGCATCGTGGGGGACACCACACACCCAGCACACACACTTTTTGCCCCGCTCCCCTCAGGCAAAAGGCTGAGGAGCATTGAGTGCAAAGCTGAGGAGCAGCTTCTACCCTGGGGCTGTTGGACACACGAGTCTCTAGCCAGGAAAAATCACTGGGAAAATTACTGTGAAAAAAAAAAAACTGTGAAAACACTGTGGTGCCGCTTGGTTGTTGACACGGTTCTGTTGCTGTTTGTTTTCTGCACTTCTGTTTTCCGTGTCATCATCCACAGCTGATTCTTATTCTAATCACCCCAGGTGCTCCTCACTGTCTCATTAGTGTCAGTATTTAGACTGTGTGTTTTCATTCCTTTGGTATCCGGGCTTTATCCTTCCACGGTGTTATGGTCTGTGTCTGCTCCACCTATCGTATCACCTTTAAAGTAAGTTTTGCTGCCGTATCCGGGCTTTATCCTTCCACGGTGTTATGGTCTGTGTCTGCTCCACCTATCGTATCACCTTTAAAGTAAGTTTTGCTGCCCCGTCAGCATTTTGTTTTGTTCAATAAATTATTTATTTTCACAATCGAGTCTTCCTGTTTTCCTGCGCGCGGGTTTGAACCTTAAACTGCAGATCATGACAGTTGTTAGTGTGTGCTGCTGACTGTCCATGATGCTGATCTCATGATGCTGATTGTGTCATGTTGCTGTGTTCATTAGTCTGTGAAAGCTGCACAAGAGTGTGCTGAATGAAGCTGAACTGCACTGATTCAAACCCTGATGTGTTCTCATTCAGGAAATAAACCGACTGATCACGCAGAAGCCCCTTGTCTTCCTTAAAAACTACACAACGCAGAGTCGAGGGGTTACTTGAGCTGGCTTGGTACAGTGGAGTGAAGCAGAACCTGGTTACATTACTCTGCTTGCACAGACTCATGTTCGTGCTGCTGTTGTTTTGGCACGTTGTTTTTGTAATATTAGTGCTTAGTGCATTCATAGGCTGTGTATTCTTAGTTTAGGGCATGTAGTATATTCTTAGTTCATAACTTGGATCTTACTAATAGTTTTCTTTACAATTTGTGTTTTTGTTGGATGTAACTGGATGGTTGAATGGATGGTAAATGGGACCCTGTGTACATAGTTCCATTCCACCTCATGAACCACATGTGGTGTGTATGACAAATAAATCTTTCTGAATCTCTGACACCATAACA
>JBBPBX010026016.1:0-18896 GCA_038048925.1 Garcialebias charrua
GTTGACCATAATCTATAATCGCTTCAAAACGGTTTATAAAGTCTTGGCCAACCAGAAATGGGAATGAGTCAAGTGTGGACACATACACTGGGTGGTGTAGTGTCGTTTTGCCAATCTGCATGTGAACCATAGCTATGGCTGTTAGGGTTGTTCTCGTCTCTGCGAGACCCTGTAGCTCAATAGCACATTCCTCAAAGGGTATTTGCCCGTCAACACCGTTGGCGGCGGTCCTCAGCTCCTCGAACAGCTTGGCCGACATAATAGTTATATCAGAACTGCCATCCAGGAGGGCTTCACGCTCAAGGACACCTTCCAGTGTGATGGGCAGGTAGGCTTTCTTAGCCACCCCCCTTTGCATAAAGTTACACAGAAACCTCACAGGTCTTTGTCCACGTTTCTGTTCACGTGTGACTCTGGCTGTGTAATCTTGTTTACTGTCAGCATCTTGTTGGCTGTCAGCATCATGACCTTCAGGATGTTGTTGTGTGTCAGCAATTGGTTTGCTGTCAACATCCATGGCAATGTCAGAAGTAGTGTGCGCTGAGTTATTTGTGTGCTCTGAGTCTTTGTGAAAGACAGTGCTACACATCGCTCCAGGTTGGTCAATGTTGATAGTGTCATTATCAATGATAATGCCACTCATTGTAACAGGTTGGTCAAGCGCAGTAACATTCAAATCTACTGACAAACTACTTACTTCCTCTGTCTCTTCCGAGCATAGAGGTGTTGGGCCATTATTCCGGGACATTCGTGACTCTTTGCCTGTTTCGAACTGTTCAGTTCGAGGCGCGGGAGGTGCAGTTCCAAGGCTCGGGGGTGTCTGTTGGGACAACGCATAGTTACATGAGTATAGGTCCCCATCCTTCAATTTCTTTTGAAGTCCACCCGCCGATTGACCTTGGTTTTCACCCATCTGGTACGATCTGAACCATTTTGGTTTCTTTCTCCCGCGGATACCCCCACTTTGTGGTTTGTCAGGTTGAAAGGTCTGTTTCTTTTCGCCTTTGTTAGGAGAGGGAGTTGATGAACTTGTCCCTTCTAGCTCCAGCGAGTGGGATTTGACCGCTTCATTCGGGGACACCTGTAAGGGTGTTTTGGCTAGCATGTTAGCTGCAAAGACATCCGCAGCACACTCTACTATTTCATTCAAAGATGTTGCTTCTAAATCACCCCAGGCCAAGTTCCATGGCAACTCGAATCTAACATCAGGGATTAGATTATCCCTGAAAACAGATTTGAAAAGCGTCTGCTCTTCCAGGTCAGGTTCCATCATGTCACCTATATACGCCTTCAAAATTCTGGCAAAGAAAAAATATGGATGTTCATCGTTTCTCTGCAAGACATTTCGGGCAGCTGAGTAGTCACCACACAATGAGAAAGATTTTTCCTCTGTGCAAGGTGCAGGGGGAGCAAGTTCATGGCTCCGGGGTTCCTCTTGGTACCCTCTGATGTATGGGTCTTCTAGAGGCACATACTGTATGAGCCTTGGACGCGTACCGTCTTGAACTTCCATCTTTAACTTGATTTTTTGTGAAAATCAATAAGACAGTTCCAAATTTAATGTGTGCAAATAAATCTTCACTTTTAATGCAGCACTGAGTCAATCAAACTAATCAGCTGTCTGGTTTAAGTGTTTCACTGTGTAATAAGTATTTCTATTCATAGGTACCTCCTTCAGGTTTTACCCTCAAATGAATTGTAAAAGTTAAATGCCTTTTTGCAGTGTTAACTTTAAAATATAACTTATTTTTCAACAACAGTTACTAACTAACCCAAGCATGACGTCCGTTTTACTTACTCAAACACTATTTAAAAGATTCGAGATAAATACATTGTTCACACTAAAATGTACCCAGAATGCTGCTCCATTATGCCTTAAAAAGATGTATTGCAGTTTGGCTAAACTGTTTTGCTGTATTTTGACAGTTATCAGGAGTGAAAAATGGATTACCTGTTTATTTTAAATATTTTTTATCTAAAATAAACTGGAGGTGTTTGTGTGCTTAGCATAACATGACAGATGGCATTCCAAATAAAAATCAGTGACTTTTATCAATTTGTTGTCTGTTGACATCCTCAAAGTTGTTCTGCTATCTTTGTTTTGATTTTTTGTGAAAATCAAGTCAGCAGATGCTTTCTGTTTATTTTGAATTTTGTATTTAAAATAAACTGGAGTCATTAATTTTACACAGAAAAACGTTAAAAATGCAATTTTTAACTAAAAGTGTACAGTGTACACCAATTCTGTTTAAAATTCAGAGATGTGAAGAGCTTAATGTGGAAATTCTCTGTTCTCCATCATTTTTAATTTATTTTATTTAATCTGAAAATCAAATAAAAGATGCTTTTTGAGTGTTATTTTAAATCTCTTCAGTATTTAAAATGAGCATCAATTGTTCGTCTGTACCTCTGTTATTCAAAAATTCTTTATTTAAAATAAACAGGATTTTTTGTTTGTGTACAGAACAATTTTAAAAGCTGGTAATTTCACCATAAAAATGCTGACTTTATGATGTGTTGAGAGAAAACTCATCTATTAACGTCCAGCAGGGGGCAGCGTCGAGTATGTTATCACGAAGCGACTGAGTTGAAATCAGTACATGGAAAGAAAACAACCTATTAGGGTTAGTTTTCAGTAAGAACGTGATAATTGCTCGAACCGCGTTCTTGTCAGAGACAAGTTTATGTTGCTAGACAGTGTTGATGGCTTCAGATGAGTGTTTAAGTGTGTGTTCGTGTGTGAACGAGTGTGAACCAGCGAGTGTGACCTGTCACTCAAAGTGCGGCACCTGGAAGTGACGACAAAAATGGGCGGGCCAACGCAGCGTGCGTAGCGCGTCACCAGCTTCAGTGCTTGCGAGGCGGAGCTCGCTACAACATACGTGGCGTCAACAAATCAATCACAGCGTCAGTAGTTCATTCTACAAGCATACATGGCGAATGTAGATCCTTACCTTCGACCAATGTCGTGCCGGAAATGACGACAAAATGGGCTGGTCGCAACGGCGTGCGACGTGATTGACAGCTCACAACAGCGAATCAGCGTTCGCCACAAGAGTGATTGACAGCACACAACAGCGAATCAGCGTTCGCTACAAGAGTGATTCACAGCACACAGCACTCGTTTCATCCAATCACAGCTCATAAACAAACATGTAGACACACGTCTTCTTAACGTTAGCTTGCACAGCAGAAAACAATTTCACAGCTCTGTAAAACAACTCAAACGCTACAATTTAACTTCCCAAAATGCTGAAACATGCGGCGCGCACATCTAGACAGGCCAACTTAGTCACGCTCAGTAACCCAGCACTGCAGCTGTTGAACAACACGGACTCTCACGGAGTCACTCAAGGTCGGTTCCGTCCACGTTAAAGGAGCAGAACTCGGGTTTCACGAACCACTAACCGACACGTTCTAACATATATGCTGCTTCGACCTTCTTTAAAATGTAAAATACCACAACAGCAATCTTGTAGATGTTAAATTAGCTTTCAGGCTTCTGACTCGGCGGTCAAACAAAGCTTTGTACAGGAGTCCGCGTGAACTGGACCGAACCAGAACCTCCACAGACTACGGCTGACAAAACTTCACCTGAATGCTTCCAACAGCGTCTAACAGAGTTGAAACAATAATAATCTCACAGCTTCAAATGATAAAAACATGCAGAATCTGCCTGCTTTGAACACTTCCAGCCAAAATCATTATCCTCAGAGTTTAAAACTTGGATCCTTTTATGCAAACATGACGTTACAGTTCATGACTGAGACCACAGATTTATCAATAAACTTTTAGAAGCCGATACGAGGCCACCAGATGAAGTAAACATGAGGGTAACCACCATATTGTGACTTTAAACACGTACGGTGCCACCCAGATGTAAAGGGGTTAAAGGGGGGGTCAGTTTAATACTGACCTCCTTTTTACCTTAATTTACTTATTCAGATTGAATAGTAATTTCACGGATTCTCTTCTTTTTCAGTTTATTCAATATTTCTGTGATCTTTATGATGGATAAATAAACAGAGCCATTAAGTGACAATGGACACGTTAACTTAGTTTGATATGTCAAAGAGACACTATCATTTATTTAAAATAAATCAACTAAATTAACACCATTACACTTGATTGACATGATTTCACTTTCTTTCAATTCAAATACGTCAGCACACTTAAATTTAACACAACAGACATAAATATTAGATGTTACACATATTTAGTCTGAGGGGCATTTCAGCTTAAAATATAGTTTCCAGCTTAGATAGAGAGGGGAAAGAGTAGGAGGAATAAGAGGTTTAAGAAGAAAATTATCCTGAGCATGAGACCAGAGTGACACTTTTCATCCGACTTCTGCTAAAATCCAGGTACGTTTTGTAAACAGCTCCTTTACCTTTTGACGACCGCCCGGTAAGAGGGAAGACACCAGCCTTCAGATGCACAGAGTCCTTTAGTCCCAGCACGTCCAAAACTGGTTTTAGTTTACGTTCCAACGTCTCCTGGTTTTTGCGTTGGTCATCAGAGAATATGTCAGCTTCAGGCCTCTGACTTCAAGATAAACTTATTCCAGGAAGGAATAAACAAAGTTTTGAGCTCGGCTTGTTCGAAGTAGACTCATAACAGCCTGTTATCAGTCCTTAGCTGAAGACGCCGGTCGTTAGCTCTTGACCACACGTGTCCAGCTCTTGGGAAAGTTCACATCTCTTTGGAAGTTCCCAGCAACTCACTGAAGCGTTTCAGCACAGCTTAGACTAGTACTTAAGGAAGGACCAGTCGAGGAGTTCATTTGTCTTATCAAACCCAAGGTTAACAAGCAGCAGCAGAGGGAGATTTGTTTAGGAACAGACAGAGAAAGCTGGAGCCTTGTTCAATGAAAAACAACTGATTAAACTGTCTTCTTATTTCTAAACAGAACAGTCGGGTCTCTGTGACCCGATATTTCCCTTTAACACAGCAGTGGACACAGTTTAACTCTCACAGAATAACACAGCTTAAAAGCACCATCATGAGAATGACAAAAGTTATTCTTTTGATCACATTAGGATCAAATCAAAGATAGAAATAGTCTCTTTTGGTGACTATATTTATCAGATTATAGCTAAATGAATGATTTTGTAGTAAATGTCTTGCTTCACTGAGAGGTCAGTAAAGGTCATCACTGGACAGTTCAAAAGTACACAGGTGTCTTAAAAGTGGACAAGGTCATGTCCACTACAAGGTAGACCGTCCTTTTAAGCTGGTTCTGAATTGTGGTTTGATGAATATCTCTGTCCCTTTGAGATTGTAATAACTTTGTCTTTTTATAAAATTTCTTTGGATATTTAAAGGTAATGTGTTATTATGAGCCCTATACATAATTGATAAAATACTATATTCTACCAATTCCTGGAATTTCAATAAGTTTAGTTGAATAAACAAGGTGTTTGAAGGGTGAGTGAAATGTTTTCTGGTGATTACTCTTACAGCTCTCTTTTGTAAAATAAAAACAGGCTTTGTAATAGTTTTGCATGCTTTTCCCCAAACCTCAATACAATAGATTAAATGTGGAGCAATGATTGTGTTATACAACATATGTAAAGCTTTATCAATTAAAAAATCCCTGACTTTATACAGTACTGCAATTGCTCTAGCTAGTTTTTTTTAATAGAATTTACATGATGTTTCCATGTCAGTTTGTCATCAATGATAACACCCAGAAACTTCACTTCACTCACTTTACAGATCACAACATCTTCAATTTCAAATGGATCGTCATCAACAATTCCCTTTTTGTTACTGAAAATCATGTAGTTAGTTTTATCTAAATTCAAAGATAATTTGTTTAATTTAAACCAAGTTTGTATTTTTATAAATTCTGTTTTCATCATATCCAAAATCTGTTTTATGTCATTACCCGAACTGAAAAAAGTGGTGTCATCGGCAAAAAGAACACATTTAAGTAGTGCTGACACATTTACCAAGTCATTCACATATAAAATAAACAACTTTGGTCCAAGCACAGAACCCTGAGGAACTCCACAAGTGATATCACGGAGGTCAGATCTAACATCATTTATTTGCACAAACTGTTTCCTGTCCTTCAAATAGCTAGATACCCACTGTAATGCTGGTCCTCTAATACCATATTTATTTAGTTTTTCAAGGAGAATGGTGTGGTCAATGGTATCAAATGCTTTTTTTAGATCAACAAAAACACTAACACAGTACTGTTTATGATCGACAGCATTAGTTATTTGTTCCATTAAATCCATGAGAGCCATTGACGTAGAGTTTTTTTCTCTAAACCCATATTGACTGCTACTTAAAATGTTTTGTTTATCAATAAATTGATCCAATCTGGACACAAATAGTTTTTCTAGAATCTTTGAGAACTGTGGTAATAAGGATATTGGCCTATAATTATTGAATACACATTTATCACCATTTTTAAAAAGAGGAATTACCTTTGCTACTTTCATGTTATCTGGAAATATTCCTGTTGAAAAAGATAAATTGCATATATATGTAAACGGTTCAATAACATAACTTATTATTTCCTTTACGAACATCATATCCATGTCCACCCAGTCTTTTGATCTCTTGTCTGAGAGATTTTTTACCATTTTCATAATTTCCTCTTTGTTAGTTCCACTAAGAAAAATACTGTTGGTGCAACTTTTAATTGAATGACACACCTTATTATCTACTTTTGGTATTTTAGCTGCAAGGCTTGATCCAATATTTACAAAATATTGATTAAATTCATTTACGATATCATTCTCATCATGTATTTCTTTGTCATCTTTCACAAAATATTTTGCAATGTTCGTTTTTGCTTTATGACTTTTTAGAACATCATTTATTACTCGCCATGTTGTTTTAGTGTCACCATTGCTCTTGTTTAATAAATCACTATAGTATTCTTTCTTGCATCTTCTTATAATCATTACCAATTTATTTTTATATTTTTTATATTTTTCTTCAGCTTGTTGTGTTCTCGTTTTTAAGAAACATAAATACAAGTTATTTTTTTTTTACAAGCATTTCTCAACCCTTTAGTCATCCAAGGTTGGTCAACAATATTTCTTTTTCTACGATTTCTTTGCACACAATTCTTTTCATACAGAGCTTCTAAAATGTTCATAAATTCATCATATGATCTGTTAACATCATCAATATACACGTCCTTCCAGTTTTGCTTCTGTAAATCATCTTTTAATTGATCCATAGCTTTTTTTGATGTGTTTATTATTTTTTTCTTAATTGTAACTTCTTTTGTAATGTTTTGATCATTTCTGTAGATAGTGAAAACTGGTAAATGATCACTTAAATCAGTTGTTAAGATACCACCTGTCATATCCCCATTTGTTATATTTGTGAAAATGTTGTCAATTATCGTAGCACTATGAGTTGTAATTCTTGTTGGTTTTGATATTAACGGATAAAGATTTAAACTATACATTGAATTTAGAAATGTGCTGATGTTATTTGAATCTGTTTTATTTCCCAGGTCAATATTAAAGTCTCCGCACAAGAAAACTTTTTTATTTAAACTCTTTTCCAGTAGTTGTATGATTTTATCGGTGAATATTTCTATATTTGATCCTGGTGATCGATATACACAACTTATGGATATGTTTTTAGCATTTTCGTTTAATATTTCTATTGTTATTATTTCCATAAGATTGTCAACAATTATTGACATTTCTTTAATTATTCTACACTTTATTTCATTTTTGACAAATAGAGCTACTCCACCACCTTTTTTATTGTTTCTGTTTAAATGATATAATTCATATCCTTCGATGTGAACATTATTTTTGTTTTCATCATTAAGCCATGTCTCTGACAGTGCTATTAATGTAAAAGTTCTGTTTAACTGTTTTAAATAATCTGTTATTTTGGATATATTTGCATTTATACTTCTACTATTGATGTGAATAATAGAGAGATCTCCATTTGTTATATTGATGTTGGTGAGTGTTGTTGTAAAGTGTACTTAAAAAGGAAAGAGAAGGAGCAAAGGCTGGCATTGTACCAGTTTCCCCTCCACTCCAACTCTAACCCAGGCCCTTATTGTCTAAATGCATAATGTTGAGTGAGCATAGGCATGGGGGCGAGAGTGATGTCATCCTGCCACCCATAACCATAATGCTTATTCCATTCCCTATATGTGACTTTTATGAGGATGTTTATGAATGAATGTCTAAAGTGTATATAAAATTGAGTCCCAGGTGGTTCTGAACAACAGAGATGTAAAACCGTTGTAGCATACCCGAGACTCAAATTCCCTACATGTATTAATTTAAGATGAAGAGGGCGGAGGTGCATGGTGAGGGATGGGGAGAAAATATCTGCAGGAACAATGCTCCAGCAGCGAGTCAGCTCCCCCGCTGACCCTGCGTACCCCCCCACCCCAGTTCGCCAAGGTCCACCAAGGAGCGAGGCAAAAGAAACACCTCTCCAACCGCCAGGCCATTGAGTCAAGACCAGAGAGGGACACGGTCCCGAGGGCCGCCAACTGCAGAACCAACAGCCCACACCCACCAGGGCCGCCACGACCCCTGCGAACCTCAGTCAGCCCGCCGCCCAAGAAGACAATATCACACATGGACGACACGGCCAAGAGCGCCCGCCCAACCGCCGACAGAGCCAGGAAGCACTGAGAACAGGCCCCAACCAGGGCCCGCACACCGGCCAAGCATAGTCCAAGACCATCATCAAGGACATCCACTTAGTCCCCACCCCAGAAGAAATACTACACCCACCCTTCATATTAACAACTTTCAGAACACATAACACATTAGACACCCAGGCTGGGTTTACCCGCCCCCTCCCATTGGCCACCAGTCACGCCCCCAGACACCCAACCCCCTAGCACATGAACCCCCAACCCACCAGCGAGCCGAGGGCCCCCGGCCAGAGCCGGGCACCAGAGCGCCAGCCAGCCCATAGCCCGGCGACCCGCCCGCCAGAGCTCAAGACCCCCGACCCCCACAGGCCCAAGCCCGGGGACGACACGCCCCCAGAATCCCAAGCTCCCGGCGCCCACCCCGAAACCACCCCAGCACAGCCGGGTCACCGACCGGCGACCCATGACCGCCGCCGCCGACCACCAGAGGGCCCGCATGCCGCCCCCGGCAGACATCCCCCAGAACCCCCCCGGTCCTCCCCAGGTCAAAGGCAGGGTCCTCCCCGCCTAAGCAGCCCCAACCCCCCCGGCGCCCTAAACCCCAACCTCCCCTCCCACCAGCCCCAATGCCCCACAAGGCCAGATCCCAGACCCCCCACCCTCACTACGTAACGGAGCCGATCAAAGAATGCCAAATAGATTGATCCGATGTGTCGGCAGATGCTGTTTCAAGACTAATATGATCTAACAGAAGATTTTTATACTGATTAATGCTAAGATTATTTTTCCAAAAATTTTCAAGAAGCTATCCTTCCACCAGGCGGACCAGTTCTGAACGAGGTTTGGCCCAAGTGCTTTAGAAGGACGTCAAAGAGAGAAATGTCATGTTGGATGAATTACTGTATATATTTATAATTCTCATTTCTTTTCCCAATTCCATTGAATGTTTTAAGCTGCATTAAGCAAAGGAGTGACAGCCTGAACGAGCCAGATGAACAACGTGAGACATTTTGTTTCCTTACATTACCAAAACCTGGAGGTTATGCACCATAACCAATGTTCCCTGAAGGAGGGGAACAAGGTGCAACAGAACACGTATAAGAATAGCGCCCCCGCGCGGTTCACCTGTGAAGACACTTTCAATCACGCCTGTCAAGGCCAATGAGGTNGCACAGTCTTGTGACTTCCCGTATTGATTACTGCAACTCCCTTCTCTACGGCCTCCCCAACAAATCTCTCCACAAGTTACAGATGGTCCAGAACTCAGCTGCCCGTGTCATCACTCAAACCTCCTACTATAACCACATCACTCCTGTCCTGCAGCAGCTCCACTGGCTCCCGGTTAAATCACGCATCATCTTCAAAATTCTACTTCTCACGTTCAAAGCTATCCACAACCTTGCCCCTCCTTATCTATCTGACCTCCTACAAATCTCCATCCCATCACGCTCTCTCAGATCCTCCTCTTCACTACAACTCCATGTACCCTCTGCCCGCCTCTCCACCATGGGGAGCAGGGCCTTCACCTGCTCTGCCCCTCACCTCTGGAACGCTCTACCGCCCGACCTTCGAAACACCACCTCCCTTTCTCTGTTCAAGACTGCCCTGAAAACACATCTCTTTAGACTAGCTTATCATTAACTTTACTAAATGTATTTTTATCTTCCATTTTATATCCTTTATGTATTTTATATTTCAATTTGTCGCTGATAATGTTTGCTCTGTATTCACTGTGTTGGTTTGTTAAGTGTCCTTGGGTGTCATGAAAGGCGCTTTTAAATAAAATGATTATTATTATTATTATTATAAATGTGACCATATCTGTCCCTTCGTCCTCACTCCCCCCCGCTTATAGGATCCTCTCCTCTAAGGAGCGCTGCGCATGCTGCGCTGCGCCGCCTGGCTAAGAGCAACGTCTCCTCGTTGTATTCTTAATAAATAATAAATAAATAAAAATGCACAATGACTTTGGACTTTTAGGGGCGGAGTTGGTGGATCCGATGAAAGCGTTACAGGAACAGAGCGGGTCAAAATCAGAGAGTTCCCGGATCTTGTTCCGGCGGGATCCAGCTCAAATTAACCACTGGTTATAAATATTGTATTGGGGGGAAAAAAAAACATAAATATGTCGCTTCGCCTTATAAGTCGCAGGGCGTACAAATTCATGCAAAAAATGACTTATACGGCTGCGGCAATACGGTAGCCGTCTTATCGGGGTGGAGATTTATACCATACCATACCAGCTTTATTTATAGAGCACTTTAAACACCTACAGGACCAAAGTGCTGTACACACAACAAAACAATCACAATCAGGTAATAAAAACGATTAAAATAATTAAGAGTCACATAATAAAAGTTGAGGAATCATACAATCAGATAAAACAAGCGACTAAAATTATTAAAAGTCAACATCTCAGATGGTGTCATAGGCCAGGGAGAAGAGATGGGTTTTAAGAAGAGATTTAAAAACAGACAGGGAAGAGTCTGATGTTCAAGGGAAGGTTGTTCCACAGTTTAGGAGCTGCCACAGCAAAAGCACGGTCTCCTCTGAGCTTGTGTTTTGTCTTTGGGACACTCAGGAGCAGCTGATCACATGACCTGAGGGATCGAGAGGGTGTGTATGGCTGCAGCAACTCGGACAGATAGGGCGGGGCAAGACCATTTTGCGCTTTAAAAGCAAATAAAATAACTTTAAAATGAATCCTGGAATGTACGGGCAGCCAGTGCAGGGAGGCTAAAACAGGAGAAATGTGGTCAAACTTTCGTGTGCCAGTTAAAAGTCGTGCAGCAGCGTTCTGTACCCTCTGAAGCTGAGAGATACAGGAATCACTGATTCCTATATAGAGTGTGTTACAGTAGTCCAGCCGAGTGGTTACAAAGGCGTGAACTACTGTTTCAAAATGCTGCTTGGAAAGAATTGGCTTCACCTGATTCAGTTTTCCAGGCCAGGCTGAAACCAAAACCTTACCTTTCACAGACTTTTTCACCACGATCTGATAAAAATGACACCGTTGGACTACAAGCTGCTTTCTAATAATCATGTGCAGGGTTTGAGTGAACTGCCAGTAATAAGCCTCTCTGTGTCCTCTTCACCCCGGGCTGAGAGTCTGGGTCGTTGTTCGTAATGAAAGTGGGAAAGATGGAGACTCGATTCTGCGCCTGAGAAAATGAGACCAGCCGGATGGTGCGGGTCTTTCACACCAGCTGTTTTTGTGTTACCATAGCAACCTGGGGGAAATTGAGTAGTAGACATGGGGCAGAAAGAAGAGAAATGGAGGAAAGGATGGAGTATTTCTTTTAAGTGTTTGGGGCGGCTTATGTCGGGTCTCCCAGTCTATCTGCACCATTAAAATCAGTTCTCAGTGGGGAAAGTGTCTTCCAGCTCAATGATTTACTTTCCCACTAAACCAAGATTGATCCAGGAACAGCGACGGATACGAACAAACTTCTCCTGACGTGCAGTGGCTGATTACAAAGCTCATCAGAGGCTCGACTTCCTAAGTTAGATTCAATTAGTTTTTACTGGAAAAGCTGCGATAGTACGATAGCTACCCTCCACCCCATCCCTTCAGGTCTGTCAGGTTGTCAAAACAGCTGAAAATTCAGTCGATAACAAACTTCAAGGGTTCACACCAATAAAATCAAAGATCAAGTATGTTTTTATTGAGGCTGATAAGAGCTGAGCTTTAATCATCAGCTGTTATATACAGGATTTCTGTATACATCAGCTGATGATTACGTCGGTGACCTAAACAGGCGTATACAACCAGCTTGACTTTAACGTGACTTAAGAAAAGAAAATAGATAAATAGTATTAGACGGTAAAAGTATGAAAACAGTCAACAGTCAATTGAAATGAAAAAGACAAATTATGAAAAGCCAAAGTAATTGCAGCATAGAGGCAAAGACATATTTTTAATTACACGGTATCCAAATGATGCACCGATTTTCTTGTAAAACCACAATTTCTCAGATTTATTTTGCACCGAGTGCATATCATATTGTTGTGCATCACATATGTTTCTGGCGTTGATCTCTTTTCTTTCCTCTTACCCTGTCTGCAGTATTTGGAGACCATCACGTCCCGACAGATGGACATGCAGAAGTTCATTGCCGACGGCTGCAGAGAGGCCTTCCTGGAAGAAAAGAGACGCTTCTGTTTCCTGGCAGACAAACACTGCCTGTTCTCTTACCAACTTAGTAATTTCCATGAAAAGGTAAGCAAGGACAGAGGCAAACATCAGCTACGTTAAGGATCGTCTCTCTAACTCTTTCATGTGATTTCAGGCCAAAGACATCCTGAGCTCGAGGCTGCCCACCTGGCAGGAAAAATGCAGCGACATCAACAGAGTGCCGGACTCGATGGAGAGCTTGATAGAAGGTCTGTCCACCATCCCGGACCAATACGTGCCGGCTGAACAGTACAACAGGGTGAGTGGGTGTTCATTACTGTCTGCTGCCATGAAACACAGGCACTTTTCTCTCTGTGGGTTTTTGTCTGTTAGTAAAAGTCGTATAGCTGAAAAGAATCTCAAATGCATACCAGCACTAACATCTTTGTTTAAATTGTGACATGAAAGGCAGCAGGCGATATGCATTTCTTCAGGAAACACGAGTTTCTTTAGATTTGTATTACCCAAACAATTAAACGACACATGAGCTGAAGGAGGCATGACAGGATGCTCTGTTGTTAAAGTGTGTGTGACATGATTTTTTTTACTACGCATAAAATTGCTCAAAATATATATATTTTATCATTCAACTACTGTATGTTCGTTTTTGCAAACAAAATGATAAATCACTTTAATTTTGCTTTAAAAGTGATTTTAAACTTTGCACCGTGTTTATTCACGGGAAATCCGATTACACGCGAATGCACCATCTGTGACGTAAAATCGGGCAGAGGGCTCTGGTCTCTTTAATAGCGGACAATTTAAAACCCGACGAATTTAGCAATCTACGTGAAGATTTGAGTTATTTGTCTTCATTTTGGGAAGCAGAAAATAGTTTGGGTGATAGAAGAAACAACAGGATCTAATTTAGGTCTGATGCTGTATGAGATTTACCTACAGGTCGAGCAGCTCACACACACGCACTGACAAGCTCGATTTTACGTCACAGATGGTGCATTCGCGTGTAATCGGATTTCCCGTGAATAAACACGGTGCGAAGTTTAAAATCACTTTTAAAACAAAATTCAATTGATTTATCATTTTGTTTGCAAAAACGAACATAGTTGAATGATAAAAGATATATATTTTGAGCAATTTTATGCATAGTAAAAAAATCATGTCACACACACACTTTAAATAGATTCTTGTGGGCGACTGTGGTTGAGTGGTTAGAGCAGTCGTCCTCCAATGCGAGAATTAGGGGTTCGATTCCACCAGCAGTCACATGTTGAAGTGTCCCTGGGCAAGACACTGAACCCCTCTCTGCCTCCGATGTGTGTCCCATCTTTATATGAATATGATCTTAAAGCACTGATAAAATAAAGACATGGTAGAGTGCTGTATGAATGGGTAAATGAGGTCACAGATTGTGTTTTAAAGCGCTTTGAGTATCTTGATAAGATAGAAAGGCGCTATAAACTGTTAGTACATACGATTTACCACTTACCATTTACTTTCTTTGTTTAGGATTAAAGAAACGTATCAAAAGAGGCTTAAGGTTCAGTTTTCATACATATTGTAGTGTTTAAGATCTACTACACTGTATATGCAACGATGCACCAAGATTCATAACTGGTTGCAACTACCGTACACATCACTATACTCTGTACTCATTGTTCAGTTGGTCATAATTAGCACTTTGAGATTTTCATTAATGAAAAGTGCGTTATAAATTGAATTCATTATTATTATTATTATTATTATAATTGTCTACACGTAGGCTGTCACACTGGTTCATTTTCATCTTTAAATCACTTCTTGGTCTGCTACCATGTTTACCCTGTTTATTGGAATCCCTGGCAAATACCTTCAGAAGCTTCAATATATTCAAAACAGTGCAGCAAGGATTTTGTTGAGAGTTCGTAAATTTGAACATATTACACCCATTCTCCATAACCTTCATTGGCTTCCTGTCACCTACAGAATTCAGTACAAAACTGCTCTCATTACACATCAATGCTTACATGGAACTTCACCAGATTATCTAAAGGACATTCTTGCACCATACTCATCCACCCGGTCTCTACGGTCACAGAACAGTCATCTACTTCACATTCCGAGAACCAAATTAAGGACCATGGGAGAC
The DNA here is from genome assembly GCA_038048925.1 of Garcialebias charrua. Classification (NCBI taxonomy): domain Eukaryota; kingdom Metazoa; phylum Chordata; class Actinopteri; order Cyprinodontiformes; family Rivulidae; genus Garcialebias; species Garcialebias charrua. The sequence goes on from JBBPBX010026016.1 coordinate 14,869, forward strand.
CGGGCTTTCAGTGTGGCTGCCCCCCGCCTGTGGAACTCTCTTCCTGACTGCCTGAGAGCTCCACAGTCACTGGTTGACTTTAAGAGCGGCTTGAAGACCTTTCTTTTTAACCGAGCATACTCTGCCTCCTCATGATTCTATCTTTGATCTTAGTTGATACTGTTATTGATTTTACTTGTTTTATTACTTGTTTTATTGACATTTAATTCTGTTGCACTTTGTAGCACTTTGAGATTTTCATTAATGAAAAGTGCGTTATAAATTAAATTAATTATTATTATTATTATTTACCATCATATAGCTCCTCCCATGTGTCACGTCATCAGTGCAGTTACGGCGTGCGCTCTCAGGGATTCATTACCTGCAGCGTTCCCTCAGTGCAAATTAAACTCGGCGAAAAGGCCTTTTCTTACTCTGCCCCTGCAACCTGGACCACCTTACAACACTTTGATCTCTTTAGCATCCCCTCTTCTTCTAACAACAGCTGAGGAGACGTTTTAGAGGTTTTTGGAGGGAGTATTGTCCTGTTCTTGTCTCACGTAAGATTCTAGCTGTTCAAGAGTCTTGGGTCTTCTTTGCCAGGTTATTTGTTTCATGTTGCACCAGATGTTTTCCACTGATGAGAGGTTTGGACTGAAGGCAGGGTAGTTCAGCACCTGGACTCTTTTATGAATCCTGTTGCTGTGATAGATAATGTGTTCAACATGCTTTTTTAAAAGAAGTTATCTGAAAGTTGTTCTAAAAGCTCTATATATTGCACATCAGAGATGATTCTTGTGAGGTTTTACCTTGACTCTTGTCACTTGTAGTGATTAAACCGTACCTACTGTAGCAAGCAGAGAGTTTTGTGTATGGTTGTAAAAAATCTACAGCTCGTTAGAAAATCATTAGCTGGCGATCAATCGTTAAGATTCTGCGTATCCTATATTCTTATCCTAGTATTAAAGTCCACTTTAGTGTGCAGGAGGGAGTTTATTCCACAACTTTGACAGCATGAAGTTACTTCTCCACTGAGGGCGTAACTTTTGCATCCAATGTTATTTGTTAAATAAAATGTTCATCTACTAATTTTTGCAGCTTCATCACAACATGGGATCAATGGCACCTCCTCCAGCACCTCCACTGAAGGCTCAGATCAGTCCGTTGGCCAATATGTTTAACCCCGAACCCAGAGTTTCACTGACCTCCTCAGATCACAACTCAGGTACTCAAGCCAATTCTGAAATACAAAAAAATATATATACCGTATTTTCTGGAATATAGGTCGTGGCTTTTTATCATTTTTTCATGCCCTGCGACCTATATTCAGGTGCGACCTATTTATGGCTTTTTATAAAATAAGCTGATTTGTAATCATTTATTAACAAAAATTAAACTGAGACACACTCTTACAATAATGTCAGCTAACAAATATATTTTTAGGTGTTTATCCTGCTAAAATTATTCATTTATTAAAGAAAAGTTCAGCTCAGACACATATTTGCTATAATTTTTATCAAACAAATAATTGTTTTTAAGTGTTAATCTTCTTAAAAGCCTTGCTGTGCGCTCCTGTGGCAGACATTTGCAGCAGAGCTAAACACGGTCCACATTTTGACGTAGGTGCGACCTATATTCAGGTGCGACCTATATATGGATTTTTCCAATTTTTGGCAATAATTGGACAATGCGACCTATATTCAGGTGCGACCTATATATAGGAAAATGCGGTATGTGTAATTCCACACCTCTTTAATGAGGTAGCTCATTCAGCCATGAGTCAACAAACCTGAGTGAGGTGGCAGACATATTTCACAAGTCAAGTGTAAATTATTTTTGTATTAACAGCTGTAAATGATGCTTTAAGCATCCTCAAATGTCAAACTAATGAGTGACTCAAGTACACATCATTCCATTTGGTAAAGTGGTCTTTCTTTCAGATCAGGGCAGCGTTGCAGAGGACAGTTTGTCCAGATCCACGTCGCAGTCATCCGGTCTCAACGTGAGCAAGAAGCCCAGAGTCCGGACCATCTTTCCACACACGGCAGGCAACAACAACACGCTCCTCAGCTTCGATGACGGTGACATCATCACCCTGCTCATCCAGGAGGAGAAGGACGGGTGGCTGTATGGAGAGATGGAGAAAACGCAGCAGTGAGTGTTTATATTCTGTTTGTTGTGTGGATGTTTGTGAAGCATTCACACTACAGGTAGTCCTCGACTTACGATGCCCCCGACTTACGATGTTTCGGACTTACGAATGCATCTCATTATTTAAAAAAATATTTTTTTATTTATTATTTTTTATTATAAATAAATAAATGTACAATACTGTACAGTTACCAAGCACTTAGCCTATCCTAACACAGTTAAGGAGTGAGCTGAATTGTCTCCCTCCTCCCTAGCAGGCTCCATTCACATAAAGTGAGCTAGCTCCCTTTATGTGAAAGGGAGACAAATCAACTCACTCCTTCATCTTTAAAAACTGTGTTATGATAGGCCAAGTGCTTGGTAACTGTACAGTACTGTACATCTGTTTATTTATTTTAAAAAGGTTTTTTTTATTATTACGTATTTTTTTTGTATGTGATCATACTTACGAATTTTCGACTTACGAACGGCCCGTAGGTACGGAACTTGCTCGTAAGTCGGGGACTACCTGTATTTTCATCCATTGTTCTTCCGCACGTTTTTCAGCGTCTTTCTCATTCCACAATTTTTGAGCTATTTCAGCAAATCATTTATCAAAATGTTCATCTCAACCAGTAGAAGTGTGCTATAACTTTTAGTATTGGTGCAACTTTAACTTTTAGAAATATTTAGCCTTTTCTGGCATTTTTTCCTCATCGAAAATGAATTGATCTCATTTTACATCCTTCAGATGTTTAGATGTGTTTACAATCTTTTACTGCTCCTTTCACATTTTGTTCTGCTTCAGCTTCTTTCAGCTTCCTTGTGCAAATTTAAATTTTTTTCAGCTATTTCAGCTGGGTTTTAGCCGTTTAGTGATCCTTTCAGATTATTTCTGCTAACTACAATATTTTTGTGTTTCTTCTAATTTCTTTCTACTAATTTCAGCTTGTTATGCTCCTTTTCAGCTCCTTTCTGCACGTTTCAGCTTTTTCCGCTATTTCAGGTATTATTTAGCTGTTTTATGCTAATTTTAGCTTTTTCAGCTAATTCCACATTTTTTGTACTCATTTCAACTTTTTTCAGCCTAATTCAGGAAAATGTGCTCTTTTCATTTCTTTCTGTAGTAATTGAAACTTCTTTCTGCTTTTCTAGCTACATTAAAGCTTGTGTTTTTTTGTGGCTAAATTCAGCTTTTTTTTTTAGATAATTTCCACTTTTTTGTGCTAATTTCTGGTTCTTTCAGCATTATTGGGCAAACTGGTTCTTTCTGCTTTCTTCTGTTATTTTAAGCTGGTTCTACCTTTTCAGCTACCTTTATTTATTCGTTTTTTACATTTTTTAGCTAATTCCAGCTGTTTTCAGATAAATTCAAGATTTATGTGGTTACATCTGCTTCTTTCAACCTAATCAATTCTTTCTAATAATTTCAACTGGTTATGCTTCTTTCAGTTTATTTCTGCTAGTATTTTCTGCTAGTTTCAGTTTCAGCTACCGTTTAGCTGTTTTACGCTATTTTTTAGCTTTATCAGCTAACTCCATTTGTTTAGCTAATAGTAGCTCTTTTCATTTATTTCTGGTAGTTTAAGCTTCTTTCTGCTTTTTTAGGTACTTTTTTGTGCTTATTACACTCTTTTTTTTTTAGCTTATTTTTAATTTCTGTGCTCATTTCTGCTCATTTAAACATAATTCAGCAAGCGTGCTCTTTTCTGCCTTCTGCTAATGCAGGCTTGTTCTTCCTTTTCATCTAAAATTCAGCATGTTTTTAGCTAATTTCAGCTGGTTTCCAGCAATTCTTCAGCAATAAGCATTCACACTGCATTTTTGCAGGAAGTGTAGTTTCTGTAGTTTGACGTAATTTCTCATGTTTTATTGATTCAATATTATTTTCAATAAGTTTTTTTTTTTTTATGTTTTTT
>JBBPBX010026016.1:23444-38420 GCA_038048925.1 Garcialebias charrua
CAAGTTGTTGTTTCGTGTCATTTTTAATATTCCCTTGTTAATAAATCTGCTTGTTGATTAATCCTGCCGTCGCTCACTGATGTCATCATCATATTCTTGGCAGCTAAAACAGCTGTTCAATTTTGATGTTCTCTCCGAGGCTTTTTGTTGTTGTTGTTGTTGTTGCTCTATCTCCATCTGCTGTTTAATCCACAATAAAACGTACTACAGCAAAGTATTCATTACATACAAGTGGGTCTGCCCGGCTCGGGTCCGGATCTGACACTACCTCTGGTAGTGTCATGGGCGCATCAGAGGCGAGTAAAATTTACTCGCCAATCCGCCTTCGTGTTTTTTCTGAATGCTCGTTGGAGGACCGAACACGCATCAGGCCCGGACTGAGCCGTCTTGTGAAAGGGGCTTTAGAAAGTAATCATTGAATGTGCATCTGTACCTGAAAATCATTCTTAATTTAGAATGGCCACTACAGTTAGCTGACCTCAGCTGACATAAAAATGGCTACATCTCCGTTAACTTTAAAGATATTGAGCTAAGATTAAATACGGTAGTAGGTTAGTCAACCCCAACATATGCTTTAATTCAATTCAATTCGATTCAAAAATACTTTCTTAATCCCAAAGGGAAATTATTTGTTGTTGTAACTCATTATCCTCATTTCATTAAGAGATGTTATAGATGCTGATGGCTGTAGACCGGAAGGATCTCTTGTAAAGACCCGTCCCACAGCGGATCAGAAGAAACTGGCCACAGATCCTGTCCGATCCATCCACCTAGACTCGTCCGGCCTCTCGGCTCCTCTGGGCTGCAGGATTGCCTGAGTGCTGGGCAGAACTCCTCCCGGAGTGATGGCCACTCCCCCCAGCAGCCTGCTGAGCTCCTCAACACTGCGGACAGCTGGCTGCAGGTGCCGGGGGATGATCCTGGTCCTTCTGCTGTCACGAGCCGTGTTTCCTGCCATTTTCAGGATCTCAGTGGTCAGGCACTCGAGCACAGCCAGCAAGGAGACAGGAATGCATCCACGGCACCTCCTTTTCAACTCATTTGAGATTTGGGGCTGTAGCTGAGATATATTTGAGCTTTTGGTTGTTTTAAAAAAAATTGCCATGGTTACGCATCATAACAGATGTCTAAAACTAAAAAAGTTTCAGTAAAAACCCTTCAGCTGCACAGCATCGGCTACCAGAGGAAACGATCATCTAAAGAAAGTGACTTACATCCTGCAAAAGAAGAATTAAAGTTTCCAAAAGCAAGATCTCAGAATGAAAGTAACAGAGCTACTCCAATATGCAGCCACCCCAAGCGGCAATATTATTGAACCAAGAGTCCATATGAAAGCTGATTTAAGAGCTACCAAGACCTTTGTTTAAAACTTTGCCATAAACAATAACTATTGGAGTAAACAGTGTCCGTTTGCAAAATGTCATTTTTATTATTACCCTTTTTTTAACCAGTCAAATCCCTTTGAGACCACAGATTGCTTTTTAAGATCGTCCTGGGTCTGAAGGGAACCTAATGTGCATGTTTTGGTCTGTGGGAGAAAACCCACACAAACACGAGGAGAACATGCAAACTCTACCCAGAAAACCCCCAGAACCAAACGGTGGATTGAACTGAGGGCCTTTTGCCGTGAGGCAACAGTGCTAACCACTAATCCATCATGCTCCTCATAAACCATTTCAGAGATTATGGTGAAAGGTTCAGAAAGTAGACATACAGATGTTTTTGGACTCACCTAATTTTAAGATGAACGCCACTGAACTTAGAAAACACAAAAATTACTATAATTCAGTCAAGTGTGCAGATATTGAACAAAAATGGTGCGGTAGTAGCTGAGTCATATATAACACATACTCTGAGTGCTAATTTACAAGGGATCTTAAAATATTGTTTGAGATTACACCAAATGTTCTTAAAATTACATCAAAATGATTATATCTTTGTAATTTGTCAACACAAGATAATCTTCAACACTCTCATATTCAAGACAGTGGGCGATCTGCATCGTTTCAAAGAACGTTACACCTCTACTTCTTGCAATAATAGTCATATTTAAAGAATGAGCAACGCTTTCTACTTGAAACTGGTGTTTTTTCCATTCAACCTTTATTTAAACAGATAAGTCACATTGAGCCTCGAAGACTCATTTACAAGTGAGATCTGTTGGACAGACGATAAAAGTGGTGAAAAATGACACATAGGGTTTGGAGACAAAAAAAATCCCAACACATTTTTGACCTCTGTTTGAAGGTCAAAAATGTGGTAATGAAAAAAATCTCACGCACAAGCACATAATGATGCCGACACTACGCAGAGGGCGGGGGAGGGGACTCAAAGGCGGTGAGCATGCCAGCCCGTAGAGGTGTTGGATGTCTGATGTTGTGCAACTCTGTTTTCAGGCGTGGTTGGTTTCCTTCATCCTACTGCAGACCTTACACTGAGCCGGCGATGTCTAATAGGTGAGGAAGCATTGCAACACACCAGGTGTGCACAGCTGCCAAGGTGTAACATGCATGTTCTATTCCTCAGCAGCAACATGAGCACACCGGTGAGAAGTTTGAGTGTGGCCAGTCTGCAGGAGGAAGAGGAGGAGGAGAATGGGATTTATGAACATGTTCTGCTTCCACCAGCAGACTACAGTGACTACACACCGTCTACCCCAGTGGTCTTCTCAACACCTTCGTCACAGAACACGGTCAGTGCAGAGCTCAGTAAACATGCTCTAAATCACTTTTCATCCATAGCATTATTAAATTAGCATTATTAAATATATTTTTTAGCAACATGAGCAATCACAAAATGTTTTTTTATCCTTTCTTTTCTGATTTTCATGGTTGGACTTGATTTTAAGCTGTTTTTTTCTATTTTAAAAGAAGCAAAAAGTTTTCTTTTGCATTAAAATATTGATGCTAAAGTTAGAGGAAGCACAGCAAAATGAAAATGAGTCATTTGATCATCTGCTGTCTTGAATTTGTTTCATTGTGCTCCTCTTTGTCCTGTTGTTAACACTGACCCTTCTGATCCAACCGTGACCTTCCCTCACACATGGCCTCCTCTGCTGAGCTGTGACTATTAGCCTGCAAAGGGCTTAGTCAACTTAAAAACTATATTAACACTATATGAACTGCAGCCTTGTGTATTACAATTTTTTTTAAATCACTTTTTTAAATCTTTTTTTTATTTTTTAAATCACCAAGTTGTTGATCCACTTATGTTGTTTACTTGGTGGGGGAACAGCGTGCTGGAACTACTCTGACTGATGAAGCCCTCTGGAGTGAGGGTGAAACGTTTCTACTAAAAAGAAACTGTCCAGATGACCTGATTGAGAATTATCAGATTTGATACCTGGATTATTGAGCATGAACTTTCTTAAATCACCAAGTATTTTATTGAAACACTCAAGATCAAATGCATGATATGTTTTTGTGGCGTGATGTGTTTTGTTGGACTGAAACCAGGAGGGCTGTCATTTATACTTCACCATAAATAGTTCACTTTCATTTCTGGAGTCTGGTTAATAAAAAATCTGGATATATGGAGTCACGACATGTTTTTAGTGCTTTCTTCCTGGTTGCAACACTCCCATGTGATCACCAAGATACAACTTCATCATCTTCCCATTCTTGATTAAAAAAGGCGTTTCCTGATAACCCATGTGCCCGAGCTCATCACACACCCACTCCACAAAATGTCTTCACACAGGTTGAACTAATTAAGTCTTATCAAGAGTGCCATGACACTTTGTCAGACCTCCACACCCTTAAATCACAGTGCATGAGGCACTCCTTGAGTACCGGTAGTAGATTATTTCCTTTTAAGAATGCGTGAGGCCTTTAAGATAATACGTTTAACATCTACATGAGTCTCCTTGCTGTTTTAAATGATCAGGGCACATTAAATGCATGTGTTGAGAGCACAAGTAGAAGAGAGCGCAAAATTAAACATTTAGTTTTTGTTTAATTTGACTGAAAATGGCCCAGCTAGTATAATAAGTACTACGCTACAGTGGGAGGTATAAAACAGAGGGTGGAGGAGACACCGTTTATATACGTGCGTATGAAGGCTGATGAAATATCTGTCCCTCCTCACCTTTCTTGCTCCTCTGCATGTACTGTACTTTCTGCTTTGCACTCTGCTGCATCAGGGATTCTTCATGAAATAAGCTGCAGTGGATGAAGAGAGATGTTGCACCTTCAACAAGACAACGGACTGACTCTGCTCTGTTGTTATGACTGTGGAGTAAAGGTTTTTCACGGTTCTGGAGAAGTGATTGTACATTATCTGACTATCTTCTTAAACAGCAATTCAAAGAGATGTTTCATTGCCTGAAAGGATGGAAACTCATTAGGAAAACATTTAATCCTTTTTGTCATAGATGTTCCTGATCACTGCAGTCATGTAGCAGACCTGTGAATGAATCAGACATAAGATAAATTACAAAAATGACAAATTCATATGAATCAACGTTTGAATATATTAAATCTGGAAAACCTGGAAATACAACTTTTTTAGGATTTGTTGTATAATTACTGATGTGGCGTTTACAAAAATGTTTAAACACTGTTTGGGTTTAACAGACTTTTTTTTCTTTTTTAATTAAAACAAGTTGAAAATTATAATTTCTAAGGCTACTTGAAAATGAATATAAGTCAAAGCAATGATTAAAGAAGTTGTGAAAAAAGACTTGACTCCAGTCATTTTATTAGTTAACAACATTCTTCTGTAGCAATTCTGTTTGAAATTATAGTGATTTTACTTATTTGTTTTATAATAATATATGTATTTTATACCTTTTATCCTTTTCAATCTGTCCTCTGCATCATCTCTCCTCAGTCCACTTCCATGTCCTCTATGCCCCATATATCCATATAAGGGATATACATATCTCCTCACTGGCCTTCCTTCTTTGGACATGTCCAACCCATCTCAATCTGTCCTCTCTAACTTTATCTCCCAGCTGGTCAACCTTTGTTGTACCTCTGATGATGCTGGTGAAGATTCTCAGTCATCCAGGACATGATAAAATCAGAACAAGCGTTCAATACAAAAACAACTGGACTTTATTTGTTACAGAAAACGTTTCACCGTCTATCCAAAGGGCTTTTTCAATTCAAAGAGCAGGCTGTGTGACAGTGAAGTTATAAACAGGCTGACATGCTACACACCAACCTATGTAAATTGGAAGCTGAGATAACGCCCACACATACCTGAGATAACATACCCATGCTATGTAAATTGATAGGTATGTTATCTCAGGTTTGTGTGGGCGTTATCTCAGCTTCCAATTTACATAGGTTGGTGCATAGCATGTCAGCCTGTTTATAACTTCACTGTCACACAGCCTGCTCCTTGAATTGAAAAAGCCCTTTGGATAGAGGCTGAAACGTTTTCTCTAACAAATAAAGTCCAGTTGTTTTTGTATTGAACGCTTGTTCTGATATTACCTCTGATGATCTCACTCCTAATCTTATCAGCCTTGTCACGTCTAAGGAGAACCTCAACATCTTCATTTCTGCCACTTCCAGTTCTTTCTCCTGTCTTTTTGTTAGTGCCACTGTCTCCAAACTGTACAACCTATCTGGTCTTATTATCTGGTCTTATTGTGTGAATGCTTAACAACATTCACACAATGAAAGAAGCAGATGGAAAAATCCTTCTTCATCCTGCCACCAAAAACCTGTGTAATACATGGCAAATCAATGACATGCATCCTACATGAAATCTTCTGTCATCCATATTCTTTTATACTGAGGCAAAAGTGCACAAATCAGCACGGATACACCGGGCACACAACACATAACTTTTTATTAATTTGGCCCAGTTTCCAAACACTGCTGGTCCCCTGCATCGTAGCCAGCGCCTGAGCTGTGTATCCTTGTTTTCTTCAATATATTCCAAGGCGATTGTAGCCCCGCAAATGTAGTCTTCATTTAAGTTTACACAGACAAAAGTGTTGGAGGTGGCCATCATGCATGAAGTCTGCTGTGTTTGCAGAACATTTGGGACTTTGGAGATTCCCCACAATTTTTGTCCCGTCATCCCTGATCAACGCTATCCCCCTGTAGTTGCTACAGCTCCGGTTTCCTCCTCCTTGGCTGCCTTTGGGCAGATGGAAATGGGAAGAAACCATGGTTTGTTTACCACCAAATCCCGTGGTGTCAACAAAAAACAGTTTGCGTTTTCTTCTGCCGTGTTTAAATTGTCATAATTAAGAATACAGAAACAAAGGGGCAGCTAAAACAGCTGTTCAATTTTGATGTTCTCTCCAAGGCTTTTTGTTGTTGTTGTTGCTCTATCTCCATCTGCTGTTTGATCTACGATAAAACGTACTACAGCAAAGTATTCATTTAACATGTCTGCCCAGATTCAAAACCTAACTAAATCTAATTTATTCCCCCTGTTTGATGTATTTTGTGTGTTCTTGATGTGTCCCGTAAATAGACTGACCAAATACACGGATTAGTTATTCTCTGTGAATGTAATATGTGTTTTATAATGTATAAGGATTTGATTGACATCTCACATTGCTTTAGATCTGTGGATTATTTTAACACACATTTTCTCAAATCCACCATAATACCGTTGAGTTGTCTGAGCTCACGTGTACCTTCATGTTGGGTACTCCTGGATGTTGTCTGCTCTCTAGTGGAGGAGTGAGACTCATGGGTACTTTGCAAAATACAGTGCTGTGGAAAAGTCTCGAGTCATCTCCCAATTACTGTATTCATTTATTTGTTTTGTTTTTTCATCTGAGGAGCCAGGCTCTCTTATAATCTTTTAAACCTTTATTTGATTTTTTTTTAGTTTATTTATTTTTTATATATACAGTAGTTTATGAGTGTTTCCTCAGTGAGGACTGAACTAGGCAAAAGGGCCTTCTCCTACTCCGCTTCTATTTTCTAGAATATCTTACAAAAACATCTGAAGCTCTCGACCTTGACCTCTCTAAGTGGCTTCAAACATCTGCTAAGTTCAAGGCAAGAACCAATGCAGACATGCTCCTTTTTTTTTTAAAGTTTTCTACATCGCTTTACAATCTAGCTGTTTTTTTGTTTCGTTTTTAATACCATTTTCTCACTTGTTCTTCTCTGTATGCTTTCTTTTATGATTGTCTACAGTAGTCTTTGTTGTCATCACTCTTTGTTAAAACCAGGTCTCTCTTGTAAATGAGTCCCCCAAGGCTCAATGGGATTAACCTGTATAAATAAAGCTTGAATGAATGAGCCTTTGCCAAATATGCAGATAAAACCTGATGCTGTTTTCCTTATTTAAGCACATGATTTGATCCAGTCCAAAATAACATGCATACAAACTGCTGACATAAAAATCAGACGATGAACAAACTTTACAGCCTTGTATGGCAAAAGTACCCCCTCTGGTCACAAAGTCGAGGTGTTTAATCTGTCTTTCTATCTTTACTAAGCTTGGCAGTAAGTTTATTCTTGACCTCAGGCGACTGACGGAGATGAACACCAGAATTTCTAGACCGTCTAGATTCTTATGAGTTGAGGTCTGCCTAAAGTTCAGAGGCAGATGTGCCAGAGCTCAGCTGCACTGAGGTGGAATGGGAGGTTTAAACCTTCAATATAAATATTTTCGAACTACAGTAGTCTGGCAGCTCTGACATTATCTTTATGTGCTTGTTTCGAAGTTTGCTCACTGCTTCTATTAAGAGCTTTTCCTCTTGTTGGCAGGTGTCTTTAGTGAACGGGACTGCAAAGGCTCCTTTTTTAGGGTGAGTGCAACATGCAAGACAATGATGACCTTTAATGCATGGTCTTAGTTTGTCTTCATTTTCTTCCTGCAGAGGTGGGAATCCGTTCGCCACGGTCAAGCTGAGGCCCACTGTCACAAATGACCGATCAGCGCCAGCCATCTAAGTCAGAGCTAGAGGAGTTTCATCGCTGCTATGCCTTAAGAGGAAACGTCTGACATAGGACCTGAGCAACACGCTGAATGTCTCCACAGCTTGCGTCTCACAGGCCTGCATGCTCATCCCTGTCAGCACATCTTTGCTCTTTTAACGGAACCCGTTATTTTTTTTAAGGACTGCTGCTGACGGTGCTTGCTTTTAGGTTAGCCACACAAGAGAACCGCTGTGCTGTCACCATGTGGAGAGACAGGAACAGCTCGGGCGTGATGATTCAAGGGATGGTTTTCCCAAATAAAAGGGCATGTTGTGCAAACTAACTGAAATAGGAATAAATAGCCCTCAAAAAAAGTCACAATTTAAACACCTTTAAGCAGGTGGTTAATAACAAAACACAATTTTTAACGTGTTTCATTTTGAGGAAATTTTAATTGTATTTGTAGAATGTGTCGTGGTTCGATGTGACAAATTGAAAAAAATAAACTGTCATGGCTCCTGATTATCAGCTGAAGGTGTGTGTAAATAGATAAAGCCTTCATCTTTTATTTGGGAGTTTTCTGCCATTTTAGGGTTTTATAAGAGATGCAGGTGAAGATGATGAAACGGACGGCTCTCAGGCTGCCTTCCTGATTTACCAGATCTTATTATTATTTGTCTTTTTAAGACGCGCTTGGATTGACAGAGGAGGTGAGAATGAAGGGAACATGTCTTGGCGGGTCCGGGGGAGTTGGCTTTTAAGTGCAGTTTTAATTCAGATTGCTAATTTGAATCAAAGTGTAATCCAGCTCAGCCCTTGTGTAGAATGTAACTGTGTTTAGCCTGTTCCTTGGATTATGTAGATTTCACTGCTAGTGTGTTAGATGCATTAAATTGACCTTTTTGTAAAATAATTTCATTCTTTCTGCTCTGCTAAATGTAACGTGTGTTCAAAGAAAACAGTTTGTTAACTTTAATGATTTGACTGTAGGCTAAAGATGTCCTTATTGTTCAACATGTATTTGCTCTGATTAATCCAGTTTATTGAGAAACGCTAATCGGTTTGTTGATCTACAGTGATGGGCGTCATGCTGACAGTAACGGCAACATATTGCTTTAATGTGATGACCAGTGTGGTTTTGTTTTTATTTTATTTATTTTTTGCTTTTCAATAAAATAAGATAGTTGACTACTGTAAATGATTGTTCACTCACTTTAGTTTTACCCTTCTTTAAATTTTTTGCAAACATTAAGTTTCACCATAAGATTGTTTTAGAGTTTAATTTGTTTTTAATTTTATTTTAATAAAAAAACAGCTTCCAAGTTTTGCACGGACTATTGTTTTCAATTCAATCCAGTTAATTTATATAGCGCCAATTCATAATAAAGTTGTCTCAGGGCACTTTACAGGAGCATTCACATACGTAGAAAAGCCAATCAGTAAAGTTCTGTATCTAAGGAATCCAGCAGACAAGTTGAATCTTCACATTGTTGCAGTCTCCCATCATGAGCAAGCACAGTGACAACAGTGGAAAGGAAAAAAACTCTTTTTTAAAAGGAAGAAACCTCCAGTAGAACCAGGCTCAGGACAAGCGGCCATCTGCTTTGACCGGCTGGGTTTGAGAGGACAGGAAGGAGAGACAAATGAACACAGAAAGGTCAGTCCTGGTGTAGGTGCAGATGTACCTGAAAGAAACATGTTAGGATATAAAAAATAATTACAGTTACAAAACAGTTTGAGCAGAGTAAGTAAAGACAGTAGCAGAGTGGGAAAAGTGGTCAGTTTGTCCTCCAGCAGTCTAAGCCGCAAAAGGACAGCTCAGGAAACCCAAGCCGACCCCAACTATAGGATTTATTAAAAAGGAAAGTTTTAAAACTGGACAATGTGTCAGCCTCATGGACAGAAACTGGAAGTTGGTTCCACAAGAGAGGAGCCTGAGAACTGAAAGATCTTCCTCTCATTCTGGTTTTGGAAACTCTAGGAACCGCAAGTAAACCTGCAGTCTGAGAGCAAAGTGCTCTGTTAGGAAAATATGAAACGATAAGATCTGTAATATAAAATGGAGTTAGGTTGTTGAGAGCTTTGTAGTAGGTTAAAAGTATCTTCTTCTTCTTTCGGCTTTTCCCTTTTCAGGGGTCGCCACAGCGAGTCATCCTCCTCCACCTCACTCTGTCCTCTGCATCCTCTGTCCTCACTCCAACTACCTTCATGTCCTCTCTAACTGCATCCATATATCTCCTCTTTGGCCTTCCTCTGTGTCTTTTTCCTGGCAGCTGCATTTCTAACATCCTTCTACCAATATACCCACTGTCCCTCCTCTGGACATGTCCAAACCATCTCAGTCTGGCCTCCCTAACTTTATCTCCCAGTTGTTCAACATGTGCTGTACCTCTGATGATCTCATTCCTGATCTTATCCATCCTTGTCACTCCTAAGGAGAACCTCAGCATCTTCATTTCTGCCACTTCCAGTTCTTTCTCCTGTCTTTTTGTCAATGTCACTGTCTCCAGACCATACAACATAGCTGGTCTCACCACTGTCTTGTAAACTTTTCCTTTGACCTTTGCTGACACCTTTTTGTCACAAATCACTCCTGAAACTTTTCTCCATCCACTCCATCCTGCCTGGACTCTCTTTTTCACCTCTTTACCACATTCCCCATTTTCCTGGACAGTGGACCCCAAGTACTTGAAGTCCTGCACCTTTGTGACCTCTGCTCCTTGTAGCCTCACTGTTCCACCAGCCTCCCTCTCATTCACACACATGTACTCTGTCTTACTACGGCTGACTTTCATTCCTCTTCTTTCAAGTGAATACCTCCACCTCTCCAAGTTCTCTTCCACCTGTTCCCTGTTCTCACCACATATCACAATGTCATCTGCAAACATCATAGTCCATGGGGATTCCTGCCTGACCTCATCTGACGGCCGTGGCGTAGTGGTAATGGCAGTCGTCCCCCGATCGGAAGGTTGGCGGTTCGAATCCCGGTTCCCCACACCATGTGTCGTTGTGTCCTTGGGCAAGACACTTAACCCCGAGTTGCTCCCGGTAGGACTGGAAAGCACCTTGCATGGTAGTCTGCCGCTACCGGTGTATGAATGTGTGTAGCATTCAATGTGTGTAGCGCTTTGAGATTTTCACTAATGAAAAGCGCGTTATAAATTGAATTCATTATTATTATTATTATTATTATTATTGTTAGTCGGTCCATCACCAGAGCAAACAAGAAGGGGCTCAGAGCCGATCCTTGATGCAATCCCACCTCCACCTTGAAGCTATCTGTCACTCCTACAGCACATCTCACCACTGTCCTGCTGTCTTCATACATGTCCTGTACCAGTCTAACATACTTTTCTGCCACTCCAGATTTCCTCATGCAATACCACACCTCCTCTCTTGGCACCCTGTCATATGCTTTTTCTAAATCCACAAACACACAATGGAGTTCTTTCTGACCCTCTCTGTACTTCTCTATCAACATCCTCAAAGCAAAGATGGCATCTGTGGTGCTCTTTCTTGGCATGAAACCATACTGCTGCTCACAGATAGTCACCTCTTGTCTAAGTCTTGCTTCCACAACTCTCTCCCAGATCTTCATTGTGTGGCTCATCAACTTAATTCCCCTGTAGTTGCTACAACTCTGTACATCACCCTTGTTCTTAAAAATGGGAACCAGCACACTTCTTCTCCATTCTTCAGGCATTTTCTCACCCTCAAATATTCCATTAAATATTTGAGTCAAAAACCTCACTGCCATCTCTCCAAGACATTTCCAAACCTCCACTGGTATGTCATCAGGTCCTACTGCCTTCCCCTTCTTCATTCTTTTCAGAGCTTTCCGGACTTCACCCTCACTAATCTTTCCCACTTCCTGGTCCACAGTTTCTATGACCTCCACTCTTCTTTCTCTTTCATTCTCTTCATTCATTAGCTCCTCAAAGTAATCCTTCCATCTTCCCATCACACTCTCCTCACTTGTTAGAACATTCCCATTCCCATCTTTAATAAGCCTAACCTGCTGCACATCCTTTCCAGCCTGATCCCTCTGTCTTGCCAATCGGTACAAGTCCTTCTCGCCCTCTTTAGTGTCCAGTCTCCCATACAACTCATTGTACGCCCTCTGCTTTGCCTTAGCTACTTCCCTCTTTGCTCTATGTCCCATCTCCTTATATTCCTGTCTCCTCTCTTCAGTCCTCTCACTGTCATATTTCTTCTTGGCTAATCTCTTTCTTTGAATGGCGTCCTGCACTTCACTATTCCACCACCAGGTTTCCTTATCATCCATTCTCTGTCCAGATGACACACCAAGTACCTTCCTACCTGTCTCTCTAATTACTGTTGCTGTAGTAGCCCAGTCACTTGGAAGCTCTTTCTTACCACCCAGAGCCTTTAACAGCTCGTCTCTGAATTTCTCACAACATTCTTCCTTCTTTAGCTTCCACCATTTGGTCTTCTTCTCTGATTTTACTCTTTTTCTCTTCTTCGCAACAACAGTCATTCTACACACAACCATCCGATGCTGTCTGGCCACGCTCTCCCCTGCTACAACCTTACAGTCTCCAATCTCTCTCAGGTTTCCTCTTCTACACAGAATGTAATCGACCTGTGTACTCCTTCCTCCACTCTTATAGGTCACTCTATGTTCCTCCCTCTTTTGGAAATAGGTATTGACTATAGCCATTTCCATTCTCTTGGCAAAATCCACCACCATCTGTCCTTCCTGGTTTCTTTCCTTGACACCAAACCTACCCATCACTTCCTCATCCCCTCTGTTTCCTTCACCAACATGTCCATTCAGGTCTGCTCCAATCACCACTCTTTCCTCCCTGGGAATACTCTCTATCACTTCATCCAAATCTTTCCAAAATGTATCTTTCTCCTCCCCATCACATCCAACCTGTGGAGCATAACCACTGACTATGTTTAGCATCAGACCTTCTACTTCTACCTTCAGACACATCACCCTATCTGACACTCTCTTCACCTCTACTACATTCTTTGCCAACTCCTCCTTCAGGACCACCCCTACTCCATTTCTCTTTCTATCCACACCATGGTAAAACAGTTTGAACCCTGCTCCAATACTGCGAGCCTTGCTGCCCTTCCACTTGGTCTCTTGGACACATAAAACATCTACCTTTCTTCTCTGCATCATGTCAGCCAGCTCTCTACCTTTGCCTGTCATTGTCCCCACATTTAGAGTTGCAACCCTCAGTCCTACATTCTTCACTTTCCTCCTCTCCCTCTGTCTCCTGACACGTTTTCCTCCTCGGCGTCTTCGACTAACAGTAGTACAATTTCCGCCGGCACCCTGTTTGTCAACAGCACCGGTGGCGGACGTTGTTAACCCGGGCCTCGACCGATCCGGTATGGTTTCACTTTGATGAACTCGCATTATGGTTTTGGCAAGTGTTTTACATTGGATGCCATTCCTGTCACAACCCTCACCATTTACCCGGGCTTGGGACCGGCACAAGAGATGCACTGGCTTGTGCTCCCTAGTGGCTATGGCTTAGTAGGTTAGAAGTATGATTTTGAATTAAATTCTGACAGGGAGCCTGTGGAGAGAAGCTAAAACTGGAGAGAGATGATCTCTTCTACTAACTCCAGTTCAGACTCTTGCAGCAGCATTTGCATCAACTGAAGACGTTTTAAAGAAGTATTTGGACACCCAGATAATAAACCATTGCACTAGTCCAGTCTAGATGTGACAAATGCATGAACAAGTTTTTCTGCATCATTTTTAGATAAGATGTTTCTAATTTTAGTGATATTACGCAGGTGGAAGAAGTCACTTCATAACGTTTTTAATATGGGGGATAAAAGACATGTCCTGATCAAAAATAACACCAAGATTTTTAACATTAGAACTGGAGGCCAGATTAATGCCATCTAAGGAGGTCAAAAGGCTGAAAATTTAATTCCTAAGGTGCTCAGGTCCAAAAACCAAAACATCAGTCTTGTCTGTATTCAAAAGGAGAAAATTAAGGGTCATCCAGGTTTTTATGTGCTTGTAATCTAAGCAACTAATTGGATTCATTGGGTTTAATGGACAAACATAATTGTGTGTCATCAGCATAACAATGAAAATGTATCCCATGCTGTTTAATAACTTTACCTAATGGAAGCATATATAAAGTAAAGAGTATAGGCCCAAGCACTGAGCCCTGAGGGACTCCATGACTAACTGGTGTATGAAGAAGATTTATTATTTACATTTACAAACTGGAATCTATCAGACAGATATGATTTAAACCATTTTAGAGCTGTTTCTGTGATCCCAATATCATGTTCAAGCCTGTAGTAAAATATTGTGATCAGTAATTTTGAAATATTTTTGAAAGGTTTATTCTTTTTTATCCTGCATTGCATATATAGGCTCCCAGGGGGGGAAATAGACATTCCAATTTAGTTATAATTTTATATTATTTATTATTTATAAGCAATTACAAATGAAAATTAGATGTTGGACAGTAAAATGCAAGTTGAGCCAAACTTTTTTCATTCAACCTTTATTTGAACAGATAAGTCACATTGAGCCACAAAGACTCATTTACAAGTGAGATCTGTTGGACAGACAATAAAAGTGGTGAAAAATAACACATAGGGTTTGGAGCCAAAAAAAATTCCCAACACATTTTTGACCTCTGTTTGAAGGTTAATATTTTTGATAATACTGGCAATATGTTACTTATGAGAACTTTATGTCTGTCTATGGTTTTCCTGTTCCTTTCAGAGAATTTAATATGATAACAAAAGCTACTCCCAAAGAGTTAATTCAACTTGTTCAAAGTCATATGTGTTAGAGTGATTTTACGAAAAACTCTAATATAATTACGTTAAACCAACATAAGAAAAATTAGTAGTTTCATTATTGTTGATAATTAAGTAAATGGTTCTTTATTCTATCGTGTAAATACAAGAGACATGACTATTGTGTAGTATTGACTTATTTTGTTTGTGCAAAATCAAAGACCCCTCAATTCTAATTTTTTCAGTGTAGGCGTAGTCATAAATGATAGTTTGACAGCATTTTTGTACAAATAAATCCGTATAGAGCTAGGATTAGTCCGCCCGTGGTGATTTTATTTTGTAAATACGGAAGTTGTGCTCGTTCCTTTTCCTGTTGGTG
>JBBPBX010026017.1:0-31794 GCA_038048925.1 Garcialebias charrua
ACCAGTACACTTGTGCTTCCATCAGGAACGTAATGTCAGTGTCAGGCCAGGCTAACACGTTGCCAACACAGCATGCTGCCTGTACTTAATAGCAATGAAGTTGCTTTCATTTATTTCAAAGGATTGCCATCCTTCTGTGGCTGCTAAGTAGCTTAGCCTGTCTGTATGCAACTCAGGATACTGCTGGGTACTGGTTACTGTGGAAACCAGCCAACTGCAGCAAGCTCTGAGATACACAGTTTTAGGAAGCAAAACAGTTGTTACTGCTTACTGATTAAAATGGTAGAAAATGTATCATTATTCACACAGAGGTCCACAGTGAGTTTCTGCATAAGTCTAATGTTTTATGCTCTTCTATATAACCTAATGATGTTGAGTTGATGTGTATTTAAAAAAAAAAAGCTTATATTTGGTGCACGCATTCTGGTGGTGGGTAACCAACTTGTATGTGAAAGCGTGTGAAATTTGAGTTGCCAAAAGCTAAATGGACTCTATGTTTTGTTTTTATTAAAACAGAGCCTCCTTACTCCAATTGGACATGGGGTATAACAAGTTTGCACAGGTGCATGTTTTGAAGTCTAAAAGAGTAGTTTGCAACTTTGTCTGGCTTGTCATTTCTCCAGCAAACAGCCATGATAAGAAAACCTGACAGTAGAGGAAGTGCTAGCTGCAGTTTTGCAGTCATCTAAAGAGAGTGAGCAGGATGAGGAAGATGTTACTAGCAGGGAAGAGTCATCTGAGGGACGGGAGGGATCAGGGGAGGAATTTCTGCCAGTCACAGATGGGCCTTGCCAAATATTCCACTTTGCACCTCGTGTTTTTCCAATAGGAAAAATCAAGGGTTTCTATGACAAAAATTGTATAAAAGTGTAAAAAACAGGGAATATAGCCTCCCCACCATCACAGACATCTACACCTCTAGATGCAGGAAGACGGCCACCAGCATCATGAAGGACCCCACTCACCCAGCACACTCACTTTTTGCCCCATTCCTCTCAGGAAGGAGGCTAAGTAGCATTAAGTGTAGAACCACTAGACTGAGGAACAGCTTCTACCCTGAAGCTGTTAGACTCATGAATATCTAACCAGGATAATCATGTTGCTGCTGATCTGTTTCATGTTGCTGCTGATCTGTATCATGTTGCTGTCTTCATTCGGGTTCATCTGCTCACAAAGACTCATGTTTGTGCTGCTGTTTGGTGTACTGTTTTAATGCTATTAGTGGTTAGTGTATATTTAGTTGATGCTTTTCTTAGTTCATAGTTTTAGTTCATATCTTAGATTTTATTACTGTTTTTCTTTTACATATTATTGTTGGATGTCACTGGGACCCTGTGTACATAATTTTGACCCACCACATGTGGAACATGTATCTGTAGTTGTATCTTTATCTGTATCTGTATACAAATCTACAGTTAGGTCTGAAGTTGTTGAAACAATTTGATGTAGTGGACGTAAAAAATATATACAGTACATGCCGTTTTAATCAGACTTTTAGGAGCGGGACAGTTTTGGGCATTAAATGTAAAAGGGGTAAGATTTTTGAATAAACTGGCATTGCTCTATAAATAATATTGCGTCAAAATCAAACTAAGTTGTCATTTACTGACCTAGTAAAAGCAGTAATAACTTAATGCCAAATATTCCACTTTGCATCTCATTTTTGGAAAAAAGTTGCACATTTTGTATTTTTTTCCAAGTGGGAAAATAAAATCACGTGTTTTAATGACAAAGACAGGTATAAAAATGTAAAAATAAAATGAAAAAACTTAGATTTTTTTAAAAATATATCTGTTGTAAGTTGTTCAAAAGATCAGATGCAGTAAAGGTAAAAAAAATAAATAAATAAAAGTTAGACATTACTTTTTTTAAAAACTTTTATCAGGGAGGGGGGGCAAAGATGTTATGTATCATTTTAAAAGTGCCTCCAACGCCAAACTGCCATCATCATTGTTTGTTTATTTTTATTTACCCCTTCTTTATACAGGTAGTCTCATGAGAACTCATTTTCAAGACAGACCTGTTTTGGGGAGTAAATGGTGGGGGTTAAGGACCATGCTCAGGGGCCCAGAGGAGAGCAAGTGAGGGTGGAGGCAGGTGTTTCACCTTTTCCACCCACATTTTGATGTTGACTGTACCGGGAGTTGAATCTGTGACTTTCCGATCACAGGCCCATCTTGTCTAACCTCTGCACCACCACTCCCCACTATCTTACTACGGTAACGTATATCCATTTCTACATATTCTAGGTATCAAACCCATAATGCTTCTGACTCAAAACCGAGTTACTGTGATTTGATTTTTTTTTCTCAACAAATCATTAATTTAGGAATTCTATTTAAAAGAAATAATTACATTAACCCAACGGGAGGCATTTTATCAAATCCACCAAGGAGTTACATCAAAATGAATAATATTCCACAGGCAGTCAGTTCGAAGTAATTACTTGACCAAGTCCCACAATAATTCTGAGAATTGCTCATAAAAGCATAAAGAGAGGAATAAACTGTCGGAAGCAGCTTGGCATTCTAGTAAAGCCACTGCCTGCCTGATGCCAAGAGACATTTTTATGAGGTCTTTAAATGACTCAAGTGAAAAAAAAATTGGGTTTCTGAATGATAGGTAATGCTAATATGGAGAAACCCTCATTATAGCTTATTCTAAAAAAAAATACAAGATTCTCCTTTAGTAAATATCAGCAGAGTTTTTGTGAACAGCATCTGTTTGTTAGCATAAGCCAAGTTGTCGTGTCAAACATGTGCACAGCTGGCAGCCTCTCCGCAGACGGAGCAAAGCACTGAGGCTTCGAGCTGAATGACAATGATGAATTTAGGTGGATGAACCTGGTGTTTCAGAAACATAACCCTAGCAGGTGACAACAAAATCAGCCACACTCTCAGTGGCAGAAATGAGCACGGCTCCATTCAGAACATGAAAACCAGTGCTGCTGCCCAGCCGGAGAAGATTCCTCCCAGCTTGGTTACAGCTGGTTCTACCCAGTGGGCTGCAGGCTGGGCTGCCTCCTTCCATTAGCCACAAGGATCCATTTAGCCCTTCATCACACAACAATAACCCCATCACCTTGCCGTGCTTCACGCATCAGGGTGGCTTTGGACAAGTGGCAACTCTATAGCAGGTTCCAGTAATGATTAATGGTTTGAAGAAGAAGTAAAATAAAGAGCTACCAGTAATCATGTCAACTCAGGTGCAGAGGGTTTAATCATCTTGGAAGCTCTGCAGGAGGCAGAGAAATGTGAAAGATAGTGGGATGTCATCATCTTAGCCATAAGTTGCCAAACACAACACATGCATGAAAAACACAGGAACAGAAAGAAAAACAATCAGATTTGACTAAGACTAAACTAAACTACCCGGTAATTCAATTTCAGTTTTCAATTTAAATGTCAGTAAAATAATTGATACCTAGCCTATAGTGATATACAACTCAGACATAAAGTAACGTGTTTTGACTGGTTTAAGAAAAATATATTTAAAGTTCTGCCTCATGTGTCTCATGTAATTTATGGTTAACCTGATTTAAATAAATAAAAAAATAAAAAATGATTAAACCTGCACTTACATAGTGTTTTAGTCATTTAAGGAAATGGAGACAAAACAGCGCTGTTGTGCCAGAGATGGCTTTCCTTACATTTGTTTGCGGTTTTTTGTTGTTGTTGATTCTTGTAAGGATGGCTCCGTCTTGTGGTCATCCCTTGTCCGTGCACCCTTGTTTATCTCATCCTTGTCTTGATTGATTTCTCCTTGTGTTCCCAGCTGTTTGTACCATGTCCTGTCTTGTCTGTGTATATGAACCTGTCTGTGAGTTCTGTCCTTTGTCGCATCATCGTTGGGTCTTCCCTTGTTGTGTTCCTGTCGTGCTCAAGTCTCTAAGTGTGAGTTTGCTGCCCCGTCAGCCCTTTTCTTTACAATTATTAAATATCTATTTTTGTATTCCTGGCTCTCTGAGAATTCTTGGCTGGTGCAACCAAGAATTCTCAGTTCACTCCTTTCTCCTGAGAAAATCCCTGAGAGTATGACACAACCAAATAAGAACCCAGCAGACAATAACATTCTGTCTCGGTTGTCTGATAAAGACTATCGACAACTTTGTGAAACTACACAGAGGTTTGTGAACTTGGCCACCTCCTGCAACCTGTGGGAAAGGTGGGTAGCCACGGAAGATATGCTGGATGAATATGTATGCTTACCTGGACTATTTGATGCACCCAGTATAGAGGACTTCCTGGACAAGGTACTGGCAGAAAAGAGTTGGTTGGAGCCACTCGTGAAATCAGGCGCTGTCTGTCCTAGTCTTCCATCCATACATTCCCTTGCTGTTCAACCTGAACCGGACTCTCAGTACACGACACCTGTGATCCTTACATCTGCAGCCCCTACAGTCGCTCCCACGCCTGCTGCAGTCCCTGTAGTTTCCCCATCTCCTGCAGTCTCTGTGCCAACCACATGGTACAAGAATCCAACCCGTGACAAACCCATAGACCCAGATCCAACCCGTCCTTATCCTCTCTCTCTGCCTGGTCCTGCACCCGAACTACGCTGCCGCCCACGTCGGAGAGGTCGACGACAGAGGGGTCCCTGAGACTCTAGCCCTAAGCCTACAGCCAGCCCTGAGCCTGCAGCTATCCCTGAGTCCACACCCGCTCCTGATTCGACCGCCAAAGATTTCCTCGCTGCTGAGCTCCTCGTCGCCGACCCGTTTGAGCTCTACACTCCTGGTCCATCTTCTGAGGTCCTCGCTCCTGGTCTGTCTCCAGCGTCTCTATCGTCTCCAGCATCTCCTGCATATCATGCACCTCCAGCGTCTCCTGCGTCTCCAGTGTCCCATGTGGCTCCAGCGTCTCTTACACCTTCAGTCGCCTCAACGTCCACAGAGGGTCCCCGATCCGCCGACGCCTCGACGTCCACAGAGAGTTCCCGGTCCGCCGACACCTTGACATCCACAGAGGGTCCCCGTTCCATAGACGCCTCAACATCCACAGAGGGTCCTCAGTCCGCCGACGCCTCGACGTCCACAGAGATTTCCCGTTCCGCCGACACCTCAACGTCCACAGAGGGTTCACGGTCCGTTGACACCTCAACGTCCACATAAGGTTTCCGGTCCGCCGACGCCTCGGCGATCACAGAGGGACCCGCCATCTACTTCGCCGCATGCAGCCTCCGATGTGGATCCTGCACTGCATGCAACAGCTTTCCTGGTCTCTTTGCCGCATGTAGCTCCCGAGGAGGATCCCACGCCACATGCAACAGCTCTCCTGGTTTTCTTCGCCGCAGGTGGATCCCGTGTCACATGCAAAAGCTCTCCTGGTCTCTTCGCCGCATGAAGCCGCCGAGGTGGATCCCACGCCGCATGTAACAGCTCTACTGGTCTCTTCGCCGCATGCAGCCCCCGAGGTGGATCCCTCGCCGCCTGCAGCTTCCGATGTCTTGTTCCCACCTGCAGCTCCCGAGGTGGATCCTTTGCCGCCTGCAGCTTCCAAGGTCTTGTCGTTGCCTGCAGCTCCCGAGGTGGATCCTTCGCCGCCTACAGGTTCCAAGGACTCGTCGCCTGTAGCTCTCCAGGTCCTCATGCGGCCAGTTGCAGCTCTCCAGGTCCTTGTGTGATCAGCTGTAGCTCTCCAGATCTCCAGGTTGTCAACTGCATCTCCCAAGGCCCTTGACACTGGACAGCCTCCCGGCCGCCCACCTGACTGGCTTCAGCCCGATGGACGGCCTCCTTGCCGCCCGTCGGAACAATGACCTTTTTGTGTTCCCTGTCTTTGTGATTCCCAGGTTTTGGTTTCTGTCTGTTTGTAGCCCTTGTGTTCTTCCTTGAGCCCTCCATCCTTATGGTTTCCCCCATCCGCCCACCCAAGTCTTTTTTGGAGGGGCTTTTTGGGGACATCGGGGGGCGTCCTTTGGGGGTACTGTAAGGATGGCTCCATCTTGTGGTCATCCCTTGTCTGTGCACCCTTGTTTATCTCATCCTTGTTTTGATTGATTTATCCTTGTGTTCCCAGCTGTTTGTAATCACGTCCTGTCTTGTCTGTGTATATAAACCTGTCTGTGAGTTCTGTCCTTTGTCGCGTCATCGTTGGGTCTTCCCTTGTTATGTTCCTGTCATGTTCCAGTCTCTAAGTGTGAGTTTGCTGCCCCGTCAACCCTTTTCTTTACAATTATTAAATATCTATTTTTGTATTCCTGGTTCCCTGAGAATTCTTGTCTGCACCATTGGGTTTGCTCCTGCCTCCAGAGAAAATCCCTGACAATTCTTAAGACAATAAAATAAGATCCCAGTTTTCTAGAAACAATTTTGTTTCTGCATTCAAATGGTTTTATGTTTTTCTCTTGTTCATGCTCGCCACAAGCTAATTACATAAATAGCTGCCTCTTTAAATTATCTGTAACTGTTATCTTAATTATTTGCTAAGTGTGTCTACGTGATTTTTGGTGACAAAAATCAAAGGTGTGATTTATTTTCTTTTCTTTCTTTTTTCTGCAAGCAACAAGCTGTCTTAGAATGAAAAAAGAAACATGACCTGTTTTCATCTAACACCTGAAATAATTTAGACTTTCTTTATAATGACATAATATTAAATGAATCCCCTTTAGATCCCCTTTTTAAATTAGCAACATTGTTCGTAATTAATACTAATAGGACACAGATTTGAGTACAGAAGTATTTGTATTCAAGTAGTTTTTTTTGTGGTTTTGCAATAAAAATGACTGCTAATATAAATATAAAAAAAATAAAGCATAAACACATATAAACAAAACTAATGCACACTCAGACAAATTAAAGTCGGAAAGAAAAATGTACACAAGATAACAGAGACAGAGACAAAGCACCAGTCTAACGTCCATCACTGACTGACAAGTGAAGTTTGTGTTGGAGACAAAAACAAATATATAATCAAAGATATCCAGTAGAAGGTTTACATAAATTTGTGTGAGGAAGTGTTTTCTTTGTTGTGATGGACAGTGCCATGTTTCTGATATTTAGTTAAAGGTACAGTAGTCCCTTGCTACATCGCGTTTCGTTTTTCGCGACTCGCTCTATCGCTGTTGACAGACAATTGGCTGATTGATGGAGGAGACACACGATCGGCACTAAATTTTTATTTAAAATAAAATATTTTACATTATTTAGCATCTTTGTGCAGCCCACAGCTGTGGAGAGGCTTCCTCCAGCAGCTGATCAGCTGATCTTGGTGTAGGACTACTATTCTTACTTTGCAGTTTTTCACTTATCGTG
Organism: Garcialebias charrua; assembly: GCA_038048925.1. Taxonomy (NCBI): domain Eukaryota; kingdom Metazoa; phylum Chordata; class Actinopteri; order Cyprinodontiformes; family Rivulidae; genus Garcialebias; species Garcialebias charrua. The sequence continues at coordinate 7,253 of JBBPBX010026017.1, forward strand.
GGGCATCAGGGTACAGATCCCCCGTTATAAATGAGAGACTACTGTATACCGAAGGTGAGCCTGTAGTTGGGAGGTTGTCTAGACAAAATCAAAATGTTGGTGGGAAAGATGAAACATCTACACCTGCTTCCACTCTCATTTGCCGAACTCGGAGCCCTTGAGCAAAGCTCTTAACACCCACCTTCTGTTGCCCCTGGCGCCCTAGATGGCAGCTCTCTGCGCCACACAGAGGAATGTCGTCTGTGGTTGTGTCAGGAAGGGCATCTGGCATAAAAACTATTGTCAAGTGTTTGTGTGAGTTAGTTCACTGTGGCAACCCATGAAGAAGGGAGCAGCTGAAAGAAGTAACAGTTGATCAAAAAATGTCTACAATACAACATTGCATCAATTCTAATGATCCAACCACGCTCCAATAGGTCGAGTTGGTTGTGGAGAGCATATGCGGGTCGTCATCCTGTGTGAAGGGGGCTCTAAAATTAATGACTGCAATGTACACAGATAGTGTTTTTATCTAGCCTGATTGAAAGAAAAATAAAATACAAATGTTTTATAGCAGAAAAATGTTTAACCTCCAAGACTTTAAATGACTGGCGGCTTTTCCTTAAACAAGCTGAAGAAAAAGATCCCCTGAGTAAACGTCCTTCAGTATCTGGATGACTTTTCTATCTAAATATATCATGTAATCCTGGCTGCATGCATTAAAACAAGGTGAAAAAACAGGGTCAAATATCACTTTACTGGTAAAACAAACAAACAAACAAACAAACATACAAACAAACAAACAAACAGACAATGCTAAATAAACCAAAAAGGTTAATCCCAAGACCTTTGTTCATTTCCAACTCAAGAAAAGCTCCAAATGACTGTTTGAACCAAATCATTGAAGTTGTTGTTCATGCTGGTTATATAAAATTGAAGACCATTATAATTAAAATGACCAAAACAAGAGTTTTTAGAAACAACTCTGAAATTACAGTATGTAAGAGGCTGAGAGTCATGAATCTCCCAGATCCACAGGGCTGTGTCGGCAGGAGGATGTCACAGGTTGCTGCTTTGCTGTTTGGTAGTTGAAAAGGTGTTGAAGTTGTTACTTGGTAAAACACCAGCCTGGGCCTGCCTGGATGACTGCCACAACTGCACAGCAGCTTTCAGCATCCCCTCAGCTGTAGCTGTCATACCCAGCCACTTGGGGCTGCCTTCTTGACTTGTTTTGACGAGGCCGGCTGCACAGAAGCAGGAGCAGGGGCAGATGGTACAGGAATGACGTGGCTGGCGTCAAGCCCCATATTCTTGTGAGTCTCAGACAGCAGGAAGCCGCCTTGGCCCAGCCAGGGCTGCCAGATCTAAATTTCCATTACCCTACTGGAGACAGGGCTGTAGGTCAGGCAGACCCAGACCTCTGTAAACATAGCTCCGGTGTCCCAGCTTCCCAGCAGCCCCTAGGTCATTAGCTGGCTCACTGTCAAATAAACTGAGATAATATCGTGCATTTTGGCTACACAACGTTCAGTGATTCTGTGTGCTACAACCATATGAATTTAAGAATCATAATGAGATGCTTGGCAAAGAGAAAATAGAAAAGAAGCTGAAGGAGGAAGTCAGAAATTTATGTGTTACCATAAAAATACTCAATAATTATTCTTAAAATTTTGGAACAATGGGCACAACAAGAAACGTACTTAGTATGTACACATCTAACATGCAATCCACTGTATAGTCCAGTGGTGGTTTCTTCCCTCTGGAACAATTAAAACTAGCAGCAGACTGGAACACTAAGAAGTAAAATAAATAAATAAATCTGAACTTTCACATATTTCCTACAAATTTTTCTGTTCTATTGGAGACTTAGGGAAGTTGTGGCTGAGAGGCTAGAGCAGTCATCCTCCAATGAAAGAGTTGAGGGTTTGAGGCCACCAGCCACATGCCCAAGTGTCCCTGGACGAGGCACTGAACCCCTCATTGACTCCAATGTGTGTCCCATCAGTGTATGAATGTGATAAAGCATTGATTAGTCTTTGTATAGATCTAGTAGAGTGCTGTATGAATGGGTAAATGAGGTCACATATTGTAGTGCAACATGCTTTGAGTGGCTTGATAGGATAGAAAGGTGCTATATAAAGTACAGTCCATTTACCATTTACTTACTTACTGCTCTCGCTGTTTTTCCACTGTAATTTTGTTTTTGGCAGAGCTGTAAAGATATTTGAGAGTGGAACTGCTGTCAGACTGCCAGACAGGCAGTGTGTTGTGGAGATTAAAAAAAATTATCCTACCGGCAAATGGGAAACAACATTTTATGGAGGCTGTTTAACAAAAACACATTTTCTGTTGTCAAGAATTCCTCGTGATGGGTGGAAATGTGTTATGTCTTTTTATATTTTACATTTTCAACCACCTTTTAATCCAATTCACATTTGAATCAGTGACAGGAAGCTGTCCAGTCTGAAACAACAAATGAATTGTAAACCACAACACTTAATAACCTTTATTTATTTAACCAGGCAAATCCCATTGAGATCACATCTCTTTTGCAAGGGAGGCCTGACGGCAGCCTAACATGCATGTTTTTAATCTGTGGGAGGAAACTGGAGTACCTGGAGAAAACCCACGCAAGCACGAGAAGAACATGCAAAGTCCATGCAGAAAGATCCCAGGTCCAGCCGGGTATTGAACCCAGGACCTTCTTGCTGTGAGGCAACAGTGATAACCACTGAGCCGACCACTTGCACGTCTATGTTCGCTGTGCTTCTTCTGTCATGTCTCGGGTACACTGTATGTATTGTACATTACAACAAAAATATCCAGTCTTTGCTTACAAGTTCTTGGGAAAATGATACATAATTCTTCTTAATTGTTATTATGAGATGGCAAAAAAATAAATTTAATTAAACTATATTCCAGTCATCCTCACTATACAAGTGTTAGTCTGCTTATGTTAGAGGTGTGCTATAACATTTGACATACCTAAACAAATCCAATTCATCACCTCATTTTAAGGCTCAAAAAGATTCCATGAAAACACTGGGATTGACTAAAATTAGATGTTTCTACCCGTCAGCTTCACTGATGCATTTCCCCACAGTGGCCTAGTGCTTCACTTGTACAGTACAGCAATATGTTGTTTTTATGTTTCATTTGGTCTTTTCTGTGGGGTTGTGAGTAAAAAAAAAATGATTTTTTTTGTGCTGACAATCAACAATATAGGATTAGTGGAAAGAGCACAGAACCAATAGACCAAGCTGTGCAAGAGGAGTGTGGAGCTGGTGTGTGTATTATCACACAACACACCGTTCAGTCCAAAGGCCAGGGCAGTTCTCATCAGGAAGCCAACTGTGAAGCCAGGGAGGGCAACGGTTTTACTCTTTCATGACATGACTTAATTAAGTGCTACAGTTTTGCTTTAATTTTGCTCTCTTTTTAATTGGATCATTAGCCAAACAAATTTAATTACATCCTGCTCTAAAAGATTTGAACTAAATGTGCACCTGAAAAACTTGGTTGAAAATCAAACTTTGTCAAAGAGTTGAAATAAAAACAGAGTAAAAGAGAATACTGTAGAGTAGATTGGTGTCTTTAACAAAAGCTATAATCTTAAAAGTTCCATAGTGGTTCCTGGCAGTACTATTTTATAAACAATTTATAAATAATAATAAAGTGCTATGTGTTGTCATCATTGTATGTTCCCATACAAAGACGGAATTGGCTCTCTGCATTTAACCCATCGCACCTGGGATACACCCAGGTGGAGCAGTGGGCAGCTATGTAAGCGCCTGGGTAGCTATTTGAGATTAGGTGTCCTGCACAGACGCACCACGTGACGTGCAATGATCGGGGATCGAGCCCAGGTCCTTCGGGTCCCGCGTCGGCTGCCCTGTCCCTACACCATCTTGGCCCATCAATTACCAATTACACCACCATTCTGTGTTTGACGGTTCATGAAATATGTGCTGTAGTTGTCCCAGGCTACACTGGAAGTGCTACAGTTCACCGCTGATGCCATAATTTGTACTTGTATATAAACATAAAATGGAATGTAAAAAAAAAAACTCTAATGCAAAATAAAATGTCTATAAAATATGGTTTGCATGACCCTCTGATTCTTCTGAGATTATATTTGTTTTAAGATGGCAGTATTTCACCTGGCCCTCCTATGATAAGCTATTACATCATCAATCTGGCCTGAGTTAAACTCGATTGCATTTCTTCAAGGTGGTTGTTCAAAGAGCTATCTCCTACTAGGGGGCAAATCGACTAGTTAACTAGTAGACTAGTTGATTCTAGGACATCTCGCAAGTTTTTTTTATTTCACGTCAACTAGTCACAGTCACGTGATTGTGTCATGTGTCACGTGATTAGCGTTGGGCGCTGGCTACAAAATGGTTTCCTCCAAGCAGACGGAAGGCGAGGAGCAGACCATGTCTTCAAAGTCAAAGTCAACTTTATTGTCAAAACTGCAATATGTACAGGACATACACAGGATTGAAATTGCATTTTTCTCTCAGTCCCTCGGTGCAACAGTAACCATTTAAACACTAAACACTAAAACATTTAATAAACATAAGCATACAATGAAATGATAAAAGTGTAATACTGTCCTGAGTTTATGCATAGGAGTATAAAAGTATAAAAGTATGAAAAGTTACACCAACACTAAACACTAAACATTTAATAAACATAAGCATAAATGAAATAACAAAAGTGTAAGTCTTGGCAAACAGGTGGAAATTCATCAACAGAATTCATCAGAATTCCTCAACAGAAATTCATCAAGTATTCCACTACAAATGACACTTCCTGTTCTTCTTCTTCTTCTTCTTTTGGCTTTTTCCCTGCGTTAGGGGGCACCACAGCGATCTAGTCGCATGAAGATTTGGCAGTTGTTTTTACGCCGGATGCCCGGCAGTTGTTTGTAAAATGCAACATCTGCAACGTGAATTACCGTAAACTAAATAACACTAAAAACGGGGGCTGGGTGTTTTTTTTTATTTTATTTAATCCGCTGGTGGATTCAATAAAATAAAACAAAAAGAGGAGGGCGGGTGGTGTTTTTTTTATTTTATGTAATATGCTGGTGTATTAGATAAAATAAAACAAAAAACAGGGGGACGAGTGATGATGAAATCCACCAGTGCACGGTGGTAAACGGTGGTGCCAGGTAGTACGAGGTGGTTTTTATTTTATTTAATCCACTGTTGGATTAAATTAAATATAAAAAAAATATATAAACTATATAAAAAATATTATTATACATGTACATTTAAAAAATATAAAAATAAAAACAGGGGACCTTCGCTCATCCTTCATTTTTTATTTTTGTCTTTTTACGTGCCGAACGTTGCTTTCACTTTTGTAGTGTAATAATAGTTTTGATTTTCCTGTGACTTATTTGCAGTATAATAAATGGTAGGAGCATAAATATACACTCCAGATGCTTTGTTGTTCTTTTTTTTATAAATAATAAATTACTTGTTTTTTTGTGAATATGATATAGAATCTTGAGTTCCTATATGTCACAGTGACTGGTCAATGTCGAGTCGATTTTTATCATGTTGAAGTTGACTTAAAAAATATGAAGTCGTGCATCCCCCATCTCCTACAAGTAAGATGCTAATTGTTAATAGCCTCTCCTTTGACTTGAAATTATCCGATTTATTGCTTTATGCATTCCAACATTTAGCATGCTACTAAAACTTATACATCTGGTGCTGATATGACTACACTCATCAGAATGTACATGTGTGTATGAACATTATACCAAAACACTGTGGTTCAGAACAGTGACATGTTTTGACAGTGAGTAAAGCCAATGACTGTTAGCAGTGACCCCACTGTTTTCTGTTTCGTTTCATCACCAAACAAGCTAAATTATAATTTAAAATATGACAAATACTAATGGCAGAATGACAGAATGAATCATATAAGCTCTGTTTCATAATCACATATATTGTTATGAACACCATGTGAAATAGTGGACAGTATGGCTACATCTACAGTGAATGTGATAGTTACACAGCACCAAAATAAAAACAGATTAAATTAAATCAGTCTGATGTGGACATCGATAATCACAGCAGAGTGTGAGTGTGTGCAGCGCACGCTGACATTTATGAGAGAAAGAGCTGCTGATTATCAAAGGGTTCAGTGAGTCTTAAGCCCTGATTGCTAACATCACTTCAGAGTCCTTTAGACATTTGGAGAGAGGCAGGGAGTTAGCACCTCTGAAAATTATCACCTACTCAAGCTGCCTCATCTTTGTAGATGGGATATGAGTCTCTAATACAGTTTTTTTCCCCTGAGAAATGTTCCAGCCATTTTGAAGCTCAATAGCCTTTTTAGAGTGCGAACATTTTAATATGCAGTTCAAGCATTCCATCCATACTGCATTTCTAGAGCTGAAACAATACACACAAACACATATATTTGTATTGCTAATGAAAAACAAACAACGTAAAAAATATGCATTGTGCATTTTGTAGCAATGAAAATGAATTCACTATCAATACTATTAATTATTAATTTTAAAAAAAGATTAGCACAAGCCCAGCACTGTCACATCTTAAGAATAAAAGTTGTCTTTTTTTGGTGTGTTGAAAAACATCACGTGTACATTTACTGAAAAGATGGCACTTTCAACCAACTGTAAAATGTGATGAAGTTTTCAGCTTTAGCCGTTTTGAGAAAATCCCTAGTCGTGGTTTGAGAGCATATTTTTGCATATCTAGACTGTTAACTAAAACCCATGTCATTATGTACATGCTTCCTTAGTCTTAAAATATCCTCAGGTTTTTTTTTCTTTCTAATCTCCAAGTATGACCACCCATCACCTTGCATCTTTTAGCTATAACTTGTAAACCAGTAAAATAATAATTGTGTTTTTACATGTTATTATTATTTTTTATTTATTTAAAGTTTTATTACACAAGGAAAGAAACCTATTGAGACAATTCAACTTTTTTACAAGGCTGTCCTGGGCAATGCTCAAGGAGCAAACAAGTCATTACAAATACAGCAACAGTCTTAATAACAGTAATATTAAAACATTTACAACAACAAGCTTCCTGAGGTACAGACAATGACAATCATATAAAAAGCATTTAAAATGAAAACATAAATACTTTGTAGAAGAAATTATGTAAAAATGAAACAATAAAACAGTTACATCATAAAGCGGTAGTGAAATGAACTTGAGTAGATATGGTAATTTTGCTAAAATGGTTTTGTATATTAAAATAGCTTTAGATATTAGCTACACGTTAGAATTAAAACTATTAGCTAACGTTAGCTTTATTTTCAACAGTAATTCACTTAGTTCAGGGTTTATAAAGACATGTAACATAGAAATTGTAAAAAGATTTGTTATTAAAATTGTAAATCGTAAAAATCTACCAACAGCTGTTTGGTCATTTTGCCAGCTCAGTTATCCGGGCTGTGTTATTTTAAACAAATATAATGAACAGTTTGAAGTTGAGTTTTGTAACATTATTGTTCATACATTTTCCCCGGAAGCCCATTTCAAAAGGTGTGAAATGTCCTTTCCACAACTCATCATGGATTGCAACAAAACAGGGCCTAAAAAAGCTTCTGTCCATAATTAAACCCCTGACAAATAAAGTTTAAAGATGGGTTGTGTGTTGATGTCCTCTTTAATCTAATGCCTATTAGACAGATTAGGCATTTGGATCTAAATCTATCTTTGGCCAGGCATTTAAACTGGACACTGCCCATGTTTATGGTCCCTTGTCATGGACTGAAGATGGGGAAGTGGAAATACCCTCCCCCCATTCCTTTTTCATGTTGTAAGCATGGCAACGTGAAATATACAGTAACTGAGATATCAGTCCCATTTTTGTGTGCAGTTACATCTAGGCGTAAGAAAGTTCCTTTCAAAAAATGGGTTGCCAAATCAAAATCCAAGATGGCTGCCACCATATATGTTTATATGGAAATGTTGTGAGCTAGGTAACTTGAAAAATAAGCAACAAGCTGTCAACAGTTTTGGTGTGGGGCTGCATCTAGGGCAGGGGTCTGCAACCTTTACAATCAAAAGAGCCATTTTACACATTTGTTCACTAAATTAAAAGTGTTCAGAGCCGCAACAACATGCTACAACTGTGGTTATCAACTCGCGGCCCATGGGCCACTTTAGGCTTGTTGGAAGGGGCTTTTTGTTCCCACTAGGGGTGACTTTATGAATATAAAATAACTAATTATTTTAAGTTTTACAATTTTAGACAAATGAAAAGACCAGATTCTTTTAGAGGATTTTTTTATTAATACAAATAAACTATGCAGACCTAGGTAAAAAAAATAATATAGTGGAAAAAATAATTAAGTATAGAAATAAAGCATAAAGTTACAGTAGGTATTTATAAGACTGAGCTGAATACAGCACCTCAGATTGAAAAAAAGTATTTCAGAGGAAAGACGAAACGTTTCTACAATTTTTATTCTTTTTTTTTAATGTCCAGAGGACCAGAATTAACTTTTTTAGATTAAAGTAGGTATGTTTTACTCCTTGTAGTTGTTGCAGTATACACATATTTGCAAAAGAAATGACAAGAAAGCTGCTAAAACTACCAGTAGTCCTTTTTTGTTGTTTGTATAACAACCAATACAATTCAGTTTGTGTTAGTTTTGGTCAAAGCTTGAAAGAGCCGCAGCAGAGGGGCCAAAGAGCCGCATGTGGCTCAAGAGCCGCAGGTTGCAGACCCCTGATCTAGGGATAAGAAATGTCACAATATAAAATTGAGTTGCCAAATCAAAATCTAAGATGGTCATCACCACATAAACAGGCAAACCAACTACACTAAACAGACCAATTTAAGAAAACTGGGCTTTCTAGATTTTATATTGCTTCAAAGGAAAGTTTCTTCAAATAACTGGGGTGGTCAAATATTTATTCATGGTGGCCAAAGCCACCATTGGTCATTCCGTGGCTCCGTCATTTAACCTGGTTCATGAATAAAATTGCACCCTCCACTCGCCAGGACCCATCTCTCTGCTATGTCTCAGACAATCAAAAATAAACAAATAAACAACATCACTTCAGAGTCCTTTAGACATTTGGAGAGAGGCAGGGAGTTAGCACTTCTGAACATTATCTCGTACTCAAGCTGTCTCATCTTTACGGAAGTGATATGAGGCTCAAATACACCCCCCCCCCCTGCAAAATGTTCCAATCATTTTGAAGATCAATATCCTTTCTGAGTGTAAACATTTTAATATGCAGTTTTAACAGTCCATCCATACTGCATTTGTAGTGTTGAAACAACACACACAAACACAGACATTTTTATACCTAATGAAAAACAAACAAAAAAGATGCATTGTGGAGTAATGTGAATAAATACCATATTAATAATAATAAATTAAAAAAAAGAATAAAGCAACACCAGCACTGTCAAATTAAGAATAACCTCTACCTTTAGTCTTATAAACAGTACAACTCCTACCCACTTGAATACCTCACACTAAAAACAGTTACCGTATTTTCCGGACCATAAGTCGCACATTTTTGCCTAATTTGCATGCCCTGCGACTTATAGAGAGGTGAGACTTGTTTATGGATTTTTCCCCATATTTTTAGACCAATTTTTAGCTCAGATATGACCGTTTTTTCATTTTGGCAAAAATGGTGCAGTACAACTTTCGGCCGCTAGGGGTGCAGTACCACCTTTGTCCGCTAGGGTACACCAACCGTTCCCACCTCATGTGTCATTCGAGAGCCTCCTCTGGACGGACTCAGTCTGTCGCAGCCCGGCCTCCTGCTCTGGAGGTATGAACTAGCTACTTCGCTGTTAGCTCAGTGTTTGTTAGCAAAATAGGTCAAGAACCACAGGACAGATTTTGATTAAACTTACAGAACGTAATCACTAGATGGATATTTACAACTGATTAGCTTTATGAGATGTTTGAGATAAAATTCGATGTTTTATAGACGTAAATGTGTCACGGTCAGCTTCGTTGATTTTTCCTTGTACGTTTGAGCAAATAGCTCATAAACCACACAGCAGATTTTTTTTTCAAACTTACAGAAAGTAATCACTAGATGTACATTTACAAACTGTTAGCTGTTGGAGTTATTTGAGATAAAATTCGATGTTTTATAGACGTAAATGTGTCGCGGTTAGCTTAGTTGTTTTTCCTTGTACTTTTTCAAAGCGAAAAAATTTAAATCCAGCAGATTTGACCATTACGTGAATTTATTAAGGAACGGTTAAGCTAAGACACATGTTTGCTATAATTTTCAGCAGACAAATAATTGTTTTTACCGTGTTAATCTTGTGAAAAGTCCTTCCGTGCATGCTTCTGTGGTCGTCATTTTCAGCAGGGCAAATGACGCACTGACGCGTCGCGTAGCGGTGACGCATAATAGATGCGACTTCTATAAAGGTGCGACCTGTTTATGGATTTTTCCAATTTATTGACAATAATTGGACAAAGCGACTTATATAAAGGTGCGACCTATAGTCCAGAAAATACTGTAGGTTTACTTGCAGTCCCAGTTCAATTCCAGTCCAGAAAAACGCATCTCAAAAACAACAAAGATTCACAATTTAAATTCTTCAGCAGCTAGGCTGATTATTACATGTAGATTTACTAATTTACTAAATGGCCATATATTGACTAAAAGAGAGCAATTTTGAACTAAAAGTTACCATTATAGCCAAAATAACATAAATTGTTAAAACACTTAATTCTGTCAAATTTGACTTAAGTGAAATGAACTGAGATTGCAGATGCTATCTACAATTGTGTAAAGAAAACCTTTTTTCCCCTCACAGTGTGTTATTAAAGCTGTGATCTATGATTATGTGAATCTTTGTAGAAGGAAGGTTGTGGCAGTTGAATAAATCTCTTGCGCTGTGAACAACCATCTTATCAGCCCCAAGCAAAGGGGAAAAAACTTTTTTTTTCCTTTTTCACATTATCAAAGTCAGTGTCCTCCATCTATCTCTGTCACAAGAAAATCAGTCCACTGCCTCACTCTCTGTGCCACACAGCATCAGTTCATGAGAGGCTGGAGGCTCCATCCTGCGGCCATCAGCAGGGCCACAGGGCTGGGGAGGACAAAAAACCCATCTGCTCCCCCATGTGGCACAGCTAAGAGCAATCCGAGTGGCAGAAATCCTCATCCCCTTGTCCGAACACATCTGAGGGTTCCCAGCCAGTGTTGTTTGATTGACAGCGATTGTGTCAGAGGGCTTGGCGCTGTGTACACCGAATGTCAAGCCTCAGCCAGACGAATGTCTGTCAGGACAGGGGTGGAGGAGCGAGCTGTGAGTGATGTGGGAGGATAGAAAGGGTTGGGAGGAGACTGCATGGGGCAATGTGCTGCCTCAGGAATCACAAAACCTTTTCTGGCCCGTGGGATTCAGCTGCCTTCAGAGAAGAGCCTTTGCAGCTACCGTTTCTGTTTTTAGTGTCATGGCACCTACAGACACTGAGCTAGCCAAAGCGGTGAGCGGAGCACGATGACACTGTATGTTAGACCCCTGCCACGTGATTTGAAAGCACTCCAGCTCCCTGGCCGAGGAGAGGGAACACCGAAGATAAGTTCATGTACACCGCCTGAAACCAGTCCCTCACCAAGATGAAAGCAACTATTTTTAGCTTCGCTGTCAGCTCAGGTAAAGAAAAATGTGGTTTCGCCTCAATCTTTTTTTTTCTTTCTTCCCCTCCATGGTTGTTCAACACTCAGGAGATCAAAAGCCACGTCAGAAAACCCACAGTTGCAAGGTGAGAATTCAGTGAGCAGTTGGTGGGAGGTTTAAACTTGACGCTGTAGGAGAAAGCTCAGTGTTACACATGCTATCGATCCATCCATGTCAGCTGGCATGGAGTCCCTCGAGACAGAATGTCCTGTACTGCAGATTAACTGAAGCCATTATTTCTGTGGCTCACCATGACCCACAACCACCCGCTACTGTCTCTGGACCAGCACAGCCATCATGAAGCATTAGACGCTGTTGGAGTGCTGTGATTATGAATGTAAAGATCACCTGCACAGCCTGGCTAGTTGTTGTCTCTCTCGGTGGGCCTCACGGTAAAGGACTCTCCATTTAGCAGTGCTTTCATGTCCAATTTCTTTGTCTTCTACTCTGTCTTCTTGTCGTTATCTACTGTAGTCAACACCTTGCTGTTTCAGTTCTCCACCTCTCTTTCAGCCTGTACTCTCTTCTGTTAAACTCCATTTTCTTAATTTTCTTTCAGTTTTCATGCCTGCCTTCAGTCACTCTCTGCTTTTTATCTGCTTTTTTCAAAGTTTTTTTTTTTGTCCCCGATCACCGAGCGAAGAGGGGGAAGTGAAAACACCCTTTCTCAGTCTGTCCATCTGTGCATGTTGTGAGCAAGATAACTTCAAAAATAAGTGAGGTCCCCAACTTTAATTTTGGTATGTTATTTAAAAAAAAATCTTATAAGGTTATTTTCCAAAATGTGGTTGCCAAGTCAAAAACTAAGATGGCTGCCACCTTTAATGTACCAATGAGTCCTTGAGGCTCAATGAGACTAACCTGTATAAATTGGGGGTTGAACGACTACATATTTTTTTAACTCTAACATGATAAAGTTGAGTCGGCCTCAACTAGTCGATGACGACATTGGACTTCAAGATGCTTTATCACATTTGTAAAAAATAAATAAATTGCAAACAAGCGTCATTTATTAAGAAAAATAAGAAGAACAAAACATTGGGCGTATATTTATGCTCCTACCATTCATCATACTGCAAATAAGTCACAGGAAAACCAAAACTATCGTTAGGCTGCAAAAGTGAAAGATGTGTGGCTAGGCCTGTCGCAATAAACAATAAAATTATCAATCTCATTTTCATTTACCGGCTTTATCGTTTCTTCGTGTCTCTCGCTTTCTACCTCCGGTGCTCTTCACTGACTTCTCCCTTTCTGTTTTATCTTTAAAATCCATTTTAACTGTCCGAAATCACGTTTTTGGATCGATAAAAAAAGCTAAGCTGAGAAGCAAAGCTACGAGCTAAGCTAACAGGCCGACCTCGGGAAAAAAAACTCAGTCTTGTCTAACTCCAAAATTCTCAGTTGAAACCTGAGCCTTCGTGTAAAAAGTTGTTTTTCTCTGCAAAAAGAAACTGAGAACTTGTTTACTGATTTTTTTTTTAAATTAAAAGCTTTGTGTGAAAAATACCATGCTAAAGAGCTCAAATCACAGAGTGTCTGCCATGTCAACCCATACCACGTCAAGGGCCCTCCTTCCCATTTTTATTAAAGAGACACGCTGCTCAACTATCCATAATTTTGCTCAAACCGTCTTATACTGCCATCATGTGGTCAAAAAAAGGTATTACACCCAAATAAATCAACCATCTCCTCAAACTTGACAATTAATTATTGTCAAATTTCAAACAATATTATCGTTTATTGAAATCATTTCTGAGACAATTAATCACCCAGCAAAATATGTTTTTGTGACAGGTCTATGTGGTGCACGTAAAAAACAAGGCTGAGAACAGCGGGGATGGCAGTGATGAAGTCCACCAGTGCCCGCCCGTTGTTCTTAGTTTTATTTTATTTATTCCACCACCATGGATTGGGTGGAATGGAACTGAAGACAACAAGGCAGGCGGTGGTAGAGCACCTTATATTATAGTTATTAAAGTTAATAATGGTCGTTGGCTGCGTGCGTCCTCTGACGCAGCGGCTGGTGAGCTTCAGGTGGGTCGCTGGCAGTGATTGAGTGAGTTGGAGGCTGAGCGAGTTGATATCAAATATCCAAGATGGCTGCTTTAGCTAAAACTGAAAAAATATGACAGCTAAGGTGTTCTGACATTTGGTAACGTAGTACCTGACAGCAATGCACAACATATTCGGAATTCAATTTTAAAAACTTAAGATGGCTGCCAAAGCTAGTTTCAAATGGCTATAACTCAGCTGTTTCTATAGCTATTCAGCTAAAATGTGTTGCATTGGTAGCTGAGAACAATCCCTAACAGACTGATTGCAAATTCAAAATCCAAAATGGCCGTCTCAGCTATAAAGGAAGAACACTATAAATCAGCTATTTTTAGAGATGCTAAGCTGAAAGTTGGTGTGTGGTAGCTGAGAGCAAAGCCCAATAAATACTGAATTTAAATAAAAAATACAAGATGGCCACCAGAGATAAATTTAAATGGCTTTAACTCAGCTATGTTTTACACATATCAGGCTGAAATTTGGTGTGGTTATAGCTGATAATGTTCCCCTTCACACACCGAATCCAAATAAAACATCCAAGATCGTCACCATAGCTTAAAAGTGACTTTAACTCATTGTTTGTTTGTTTTTTGTGCCATGTTGAGCTGAAATTTTGGATAGTGGCAGCTGAGAGTGAACCCCAACACATAGCACTGTCAAATCATTTTTTTTAATGGCTGCAACATAGGAGGTCTTGTCAAAGTTTCTCCAGGAACTAACTAGTTTCTTGCTATTATCCACATTTTCAAGGCACTTTATTGTCCCCTCACCACCATCTATTTGTTCCACCACTGGACGACACACTCCAGCCACATCAGGATGCAGTTAAAGGTATCACATCTGTGCAAGGTTGTTTCTGTGACCTTGTCATAATGATCATAGCCTATGCATGTCCTGGTCAGTCCTGCTTTAAACTCTGTGATCAAGCCAGATTGATGTGTGTCAGTCACACGTCACAGCTAAGTGGCCACAGTTTTTATCTCGGGACCTAATTTGCTGTCATGATTATGATTATTAACCACCACAACCTCATTACAGAGGTTTTCATACACATGGCCATCTTAGAACTATCACACTTTGTCATGCATAATAGGAGAAATTTCTGCAAAGACCATTCACAGCCTGGCAGATTTTTTTATGTCATCCTTGTGAAGGGGGCATTTAAGGTTGAGCATGAGAGTCATACAAGGCACTTTCACAAAACCGCTCAGCAAAATGACTGCAAAGATCAGTGTGTCTTTATGCTGCCTCTGACTGTTGGATGTGACTGATGGATCAGTTACATCCTGAAAAGGCGTGAGCTTTTAGAACCGAAGCAAGCAAGGCAGAACCCAAAGGGGCATGGAGCACATATCAGCTGCCTTGAGGGCAAAGCATTAAATGTGATGGACAACTCCCTCGTATAGTTTTCAAAACATGACATACTGCCTCAGTTTTGTTGTTCTCTTCGTGGTTAACTAATTAAAATTAATTACACTTTTTAAAACTCAATGCAAAGTATCTGTGCATCATTATCAATCTTCCCTTGGTAATACACCTGTTGTTTAATGCTGTGAATGGTTGATCACACAGACCATTTATCATTAATTCATCACATTTTTGAGCCACCATGACTGCTTACCTTTTCAAATGTCAACCATTTTGGGTCTGTTATTGTATTACTTTGCTTCTTGGCACAAAGGCCCATTATGATTGGGTTGGCTTCAACCTCTCTTGTCACTTTGGTCCTATCAGAAATAACACTGAGATAGCCATAATATATCGAAGTTCCAGCTTGAAGTGTATTGTGAAAGGGCTTAAAGTAATAGACAGCCTTCTTGTTGGGCAGTACATCAGTGCCACTTGTATACATGTTGTATACGAGGGCGTGCAATATAATGTTTAACTGTTGTAGGTTCTCTGCTCCTCTGCAGATCTCATTCTGTAGAAAACTGCAACGGGTACTGACCTCCACGTAGGGTCGATTCACTCAAGTAGTCACATAGTGGCAGAAAGTCAGCCTGTAACTAGCAGTGTACTCCTCCCTGCAGTCCAAGCAGCCAGCAGACACCCTTCTTCAGAATACAACTACCAGAGGGCGGTGAGCCTCTCTGTTTGTGTTTACAATGAGATTAGGCACACACATATTAAATCTCTAGAGCACAGGAATGAAATAAAAAAATGAGCTCTGTATGATTTTGCTCATTTAGTTTGAGCTGCTCTCTTAAATTTCCGTAGCTAGGAAATAACCCCAACTGCATGTTCCATGTAACCTGTACGTCTAAAATATTTGTTACATTACTCTTACTGCAGTGTAGCAACTGCAGAGACAAACAACCAGAAGTTTACTTTAAGTTCATCCACTGGCTAAGCAAAAACTGGAGAATATTTTCATCTGGTATGCTGGAGGTGGTGGGGCTTCAAGAAATGGCGGGGGTGGTCTACTACGAAGGCTAGTGTTGGAGAGAGATCCTGAAGTACACTTCACCTCCCCATCCTATTGTCACATGGCTTCATCCCTGGCAGAGGAAAGCAGCAGGCCAATCTGTGGGAGGGAATCAAGTCCATGCAACCTTTATCCTCGGAGCAACGCCAACTTCCAATTTAGCACATTCGGAAAGCAGAAAGTCGCCCACACAGAGCACAGTGGGCAGGAACCGTTGAAGAGTAATCTCAAATAAAAAAAATGTTGATTCAAGCATGGATTCTGCAATGCAATGCAAAGTAGGTGGATCCAGTGCATGTGTGTGAAGACAGCGTCCAACTTAATGATGTATATATGCATTCTGGTGGAAATGAAAGCTCGCTGGATTGAACAGCAATGGTCCCCAAAGGGTACAGTCTGAGTGTGGGAGGAACTTCTCCTCCAGAGCAATGCTATATTGAGAAAGGACAGGATACAGAGAAACAAACAGACATTCTGCATGTCTTAAAGGTTTAACGATCATGAGACAACCACCACAAAAGCAAACCACTGAAGATAGAGTACATTATCCAGTTCAGTGACACAAACAAACCCTTTTAATGTAACACCCCTTTATTGGTATATTTGTTTTAGAAATCTAAGCAAACTGATGTATGTACTTGCAGTTTAAAGCAGAATAAAATATCTTATAGTTTAATCATTTAAAAAATTCACACATATTATTAATAATTGTCAGTTTTCTTTCAAACATGTGCCATTACACAACATTAATTTCAGAGAGGGTACACTTAAAGTAGTTTTTTTTTTGTAAGAAAACATTTTTACTATAACAGCTGTAATAAGGTGTTGTGCACATCTAAGTATATAAACTATAAAAAAGTGCAAGTACCCAAAATATCTTGTGCATCATATAATTTGGGGCCAAGATGGAGCAGATGTAGGGCAGCAAACCCTGGACCAGAAAGTCACAGGCTCAACTCCTCACCACGCACACATGCCCTGGTGTCCTTGAGCAAGACACCCAATCCCAAATTGCTCCCTGGCCAGTAACATGGCTGCCCACCGCTCCACCTGGAAGTATCTCAGGTGTGATGAAGAGAAATAATGTTGTCATTGTATGGGAACATGATGACAACACACACTTTAGTTTGTTACAAGTGAAAATATCTCAAGTATGCTGAAAAAGTAGTTAGTGAAGCTTGTTTTGTTCATTACTCAAGAGCTTGGCCTGGATTCACTCACTCTACCCTGCTTCACACCCTTTTGGTTACACATACGAAACTACTCATGGAGGTGAAGGAAATTTTTGTCTTGTTGCTTATACCAAATTGTCTTTTCAGTTTTCTTTTTTTTTTTTTACATCCAACCGATTAAGTGAAAGTAGCAAACAGAAGTAGTCAGGCAGGAGTCTAACAATATAAATCTGTGGCAAATTGTTTGTTTTTTAGCTTCAAACAATACAGTAGTCCCTCGCTACTTTGTGGTTCGACTATTTTGTGGTTTTCCAATGTAAGATTGTACACAACTGTAAACTTTAATATTACTCACATGATTGGGACGGTAAGGGATAAAGATTTAAAGAAAAAATACTTTGGACAGGCGCTGCCATTTTATAGTTTTCTTTCAATAAGCCTTTACACTGTAATGCAAGTCAAAAGCACTACACTACCCAGAAGCCACCCAGTAACCACTGTGATAATCGAGGGACATCTGTACTTATATTTTTAAATGTTACATTTTCATACAACCATCAATATTAAAAAATTTAACAAACCTACGTTCAACGGACTTATGTTGTGTTAACCATTTTCCATTCAAGCCAAGCTTAGGAAAATATTTAAAATAATGCACACTCAAAAACTTTCATTTTTCACTATTAGCTGAACTTATCACATACAATAAAATAAGTTGTTACTTCCTTTAAAAGCTGATGTGTGAAAACAGCAGTAGTAACTGTATGTTGTCAAGATGGCATTTAACGTGACAGAAAACCCTGCCAACATTATTCATATATGAGCACCGGCTAATTGCTGTAAGTGTGAATGTAAACACAAGAAGTGTATCAGCATGTTGCACATGTCTGAATGTTTAAAACTACTGCTCTATTTTTTTTTCAATGCTTGAATAGAAGAGGCAGCAAACAAAACAGTTGAGACACTGCAGGAATCATGTAGATAACCATTTTATCTTTAGCCCTATTCGCACGGGATTAGTTTTATCTAGGGACCACAGGTAATAAATAAATTACTCCCCAATGTCTGCTTTTTATATGGCGCATTCGCACGGGATAACCAAAGCCTGAGATTTAGCTGAAATTTACTGACATCTTCTGGATATGATAACGCACTGTGTTGTCACGACCGAGGCCAGTCCATAATAATGTGCGGGCTGGTCTCATGCTTTGATGTGGTTTTATGTGTCAGCACAAATAAAACTAAAGAATGCACAATACTGTATAAAATTGTGTCAATCTACTCGTTGAGAAGGAGGCAGGTCCGACCGGCTGGTTTAAAGAGGTTTAAAAAAAAAGCCACATTAAGCTCAGATGGAACCCGTCACCTGCCGCGCGCATGAGCGTCCGCGAGCCAGCGTTGACATGGACTTGTGGGTGTCCCCTGCCTCTCGCACAGTGACTGCTGGACATGGGCACCAGCGACCCCCACTACCCAAAAAGGAAGAAGCGGGTAAATAAAATGGCTGGCTGGATGGATGGATGGATGAGTCGGCTGATCACGTGCGCATCTCCGCACCTGCTGTCGTCTGCGATGAAGGACGTAGCAGCATAAAAGCCGAAGCGAGCAGCGCGCTCATTTAAAATATCCTTGTTCTATATTTTCCCAAATGATTTTGCTTAAACAAAAACAAAAGCCTCTCATTATGTCTCGGATTCTGCCCATTTCTGTCCAAATCACAAAGATGCCTATTCGCATTGGATTAGTATTATCAAAGAACCTTGGAGTTCAGCAAAATATAGTAGGTAATTTGCAGGGGAATTTTTACTTTACAAATTACTGACAAGGCCGATTCACACGGGATTAACAACACAGACAATCACTGTTATTACAAATAGCATGTTGTCCCTAGGTAAAACTGATCCCATGCGAATTGGGCTTTTCATTCAGTCACCAACTGAAGGAACAATCTACCTGAGGACCAGGAAGAGTTATTCTATCAGAAAATAGATATAGAAAACTATGGTCGTTTCTACAAATGAAGAAGAGAAAGCAGGGAGATCAAAAGGTTTGACAGGATAAACAGAGAATAATCAAAGTTCTAATTAAAAATGGTCCCAGGCTAGCGGGCCAGATGACCTGAGTAGGATAATGACATTTAGCAAAAAAAATAAATAATACTTAGCCAAGAAAGTAACTACGGTAAGTAACTTTTTTTTTTTTAAATGAAAGTATCTCCACTTCTCTCTCGCTCTGGGAAGTGTGACCTTTCTGACTCCCCCGTGACAACATTCTCTTCAGATTTATTGGGCTGCTCCCTCACCTTCTCTGGAAAAAAATAGAAGATTTTCTTTACCATCCAGACGCTGACCTTTAATTTGACACAGGCCGGAATGAGTATGGTGCACAATGTCTAGGTGACCGGTGACAAAAAATAGAAAACTGGGCCTAGCTGTGGCTGCAAAGATAAAAAAAAAAAAAGTCTAAGACCTTGTAGTGGCACCTCTTCAGATGTTCTTCATTTCTACTTGGTGCTTTGAGTGAGTGCAGAATAAAAGTGAATATGGATGCAGGGCAAGAACACTAGAGGTTCATTTTTTTATACACGTGCAGGGATCAGTAGTTGCTGAAATGGCACTGATAAATCTCCATATTAGAAGCACTCATAGCTTTTGTGCTAGTCTTAACCAAAACTCAAGTTATAATTCTTTATACCACAGCTAAAATAAAACAGCTTTCCAACAAATGAAGGGATTGATTCTGCTTCCGTATATGTGTTAGATGAATCATTGTGGCAAGCTACCTAACTTATAGCTCATATACTGGGAACTGGGTCGGTTTTTATAATGTACTTATTATGCTAGCAAAAAACTTTGGGGGGTCCAGGTATTGCAGATAACATGTTAGCTATAAAATGTCAGGATCTAACAATTTGTGCATTATGAAAAAAAAAAGTAAAATATTTTAAAGCAATGCACGTAGAAAAAAATATTTAACTTTAAAGACCGTGTAAAGTAAAATTAAATTTGTGTTTTGAGTTTGTCACACGGCATAAATATGTGTTATTAATCACCCATATAAATCTGACTGATTAAAAACATTGTTTACCTTATAAAATTAAGTCTCAAAAATCATGAAAAAACATGATTTTGCCTTGCTCTGGAACGCTGGGGGCGTGTCAGCGCGTGGGCGTGGTTTCAGCGCAGTACTGCACCAGTGTCCTGCCCCCTGAGCTGACTGTGTGTGGAGAGGCAGACAGGAGCAGCAGTAAACCTGCTCTGTTTTTATCTGAGTTCTGGCTGGCTGTAACACCAGCTCATTTTTCCAAGAGTTACGCTGTTTTTAGTGCACTAACAACTCTGGTTTTGTTTTTAAAGTTGAGGACACATAACTCCACTGTTATGTGTTTAATAATAAGCGCTATTTTAGAAGATGAGCAGCGGACTCGCTGCACCCGGTCCGACCCGGTCACCTCGCATGCGGGGTCTGTGTTGGTGATTAAAATAAAGAGTAATCACGTTGATAAGTTATCTCATCTGTGTCAGCAGAGTGACGGCGTTTCACGGTGCGCGTGGCACAATTTCAGCTCCACGCGGATCGCTCTCACACACACACACACACACACACACACGCGCGGGGGGGGGCGCGGAGGTGTGCTGAGGTGCAGGTGGCATGTGGTCGCTCCAGCAGCACGCCTGGGTTTGTTTGACTCCCTCCTGCGTCTCAATGTCACAATGGAGCGGCTGCAGTCCTCCATGCGTAAAAGGAGTGAGAGTACTGGAGGGAGACGGTCGGTAGCGAGTGAACGGCTCCACCGAAGAACGCATTTATACGGCTGGAGCTGCAGGGGGTGGGGCTTGTTACCGTGTGACGAAACACGGTAACATTTAAACCACGCCTAAAAAATCCTGAAACAGAAATATCTTTATACACAGTTTGATCTATAACTCCAAAATTAATTGAGCTACAATTTTGAGACTTTTTACTCATTTACAAGATTACAATTACGACATTTATAATGTTTATTGAAAAAAATGTTGAAATTCACTTTACACAGTCTTTAATATTTGAAGATTCAAATGCCTAAACAATGGATTAAATTGTAATAATTTGACAGGCAGATCTGCTGTTTCCAATTCATTTAGCATGTTTTGAATACCATTTAATTAACCCTAGGATGTATGAACGACCAATACCTACATTCTTCCATGAGTGGGGTCAAAAATGACCCCAATTAGAATCAATGTGTTTTTGCAATGAATTTAAATGATGTCTTTAATTTTGGTTAAAGGTAGTTATATTTATTATATTTGGGTCAACAAAAGACTGATTTGACATTTAATATGGTTATTCATAACTTTTTATAACATTTTTTCACACGAAATAACATCAAAAATCTTCAAAAATTATTGCTAGAATGTCCATCTGTCTGAAGGACAAACAAGAGAATCAACATACAACCAGAACATTGTACACTCACATGTGCCCACACAAATATTTTTCTCTATTCACTGTGCGCAGTTGTCACAAACCTTTTGCTTTTGGCTGTGACCATTGCACACTGGGGTACTGCATTTCCTGCACCAATTGGTGGCTTTGCGGTCTTTGTTTCTTGGACACATCTGGCACCTCTTTCTCTTCTGTTGGCCCTCTGTGCCTCTCTCCTGTTACTTGTTTGCAACTTTTGTCACTCCACATCTTCCATTTGCTTCAGTGATGTCAGTTGGTAGGTTCAGGGTACCTTGGGTTGTGTAGAAAACTCCCAAAGAGCACACACATTGGTACATTCCAGTTCTTCTCACTTCGTGCAAGAATGGTCACTCCAATGAAGGCCATGAGCTCCTGTTTGCTTAGATTTTTTCACTCTTTTCCTCTGCTTATTGTGACTTTTCTTCCCTCCATGTTTGTTCATGTCAACATCTCTTCTAATATACTATCCATCCATCCATTATCTTGCACCCGCTTCTTTCATTTTTGGGTCACGGGGGACGCCGGTGCCCATGTCCAGCAATCACTGTGCGTGGGGCAGTGTACACACTGGACGGGTTGCAAGTCCATCACAGGGCCACATAGAGACAAACAACCATTCACTTTCTCACTCACACCTAGAGTCAATTTAGAGTTACCAATCAGCCTATCATGCATGTTTTTAGTCTGTGGGAGGAAACCGGAGTACCTGGAGGAAACCCACGCATGCACAGAGAGAACATGCAAACTCCACCCAGAAAGGCACACAGATTTGAACCAGGGACCTGCTCGCTGAGAGGCAGCAGCTCTACCAGTTGCACCACCGTGCTGCCCTTCTAATATACTCTCAGTGATAAACTGCTTTCATGCATCTATTGGAGATGGTGCTAAACCCAGGTGCAGGTCCTGACCAACTTCTCAGTAAATTGTGGCTTGGTGTTAAAAGAGGCATACAGATTTTTAAAATAATTTATATATAATATAATATATAATACTATACAATAGGTTACCTAACAGGTTTGCATTTGTTACAAGGAATTATGAATACAATGAGTCTCTACACAACAAATGCAGTAATATCAGCTGGCTTACTAAACTAGTGTAATGTTAGCTAGCTTAAAGCTCCACTGACATCATCTTTTGACTTTTCAAAAAATGGCACAACATATATAAATATTAAGATTGACCCCTGACCGTTTTTGCTAAAATAATGTTAAATGAATGAAAATTACTTCCAAAAACAGTTTAAAATTAGCGCAGTTTTTTTAACACGATAAATAGGGATTTCGCCGTCGCAGGATGATGACGTCATGACAAGGAATTTCTCTACTGCGCAGCTTGAAAACAATGGAGGAGCTACAAACTCGATCCGTCCAATTTAGCCATTTAAAAGTTAATATTTTAGCGGATTGTCTGCAGAGAAGCCAAAGTTATTTCCAGTAAACAGCAGGTTATAATTTTTTTTCAGCTCCTGCTGGTTTTTGGAGACTTTTCACTTCAGGACGTGAGCAGCTCTGTGAGGACTTACAGCATAGTTTCCACAGCACTGAAATGGTAATATATTAGTTAATGGTTCTAATAATTATTCAACATTAATTTATAGTTTAAAAAATTAGTCCCTTTTAAAATATCTGTTAAATATATTATTCTTTTATTTTATTTTGTTTGTGTTTTCAGGTTTCCAGGTCTCCAGTCCATCACCTGAGGCTCTTCCTGTTGAACCACTAGTACAACCCAGACTTTCACATCACAGCAGGTAAGATTGCATCAACGAAAAGAATAGTACTCAACAATATTCTTTGATGTAAATCTGTTGATTTTCTGTGGTTCTGATGAGGGAAGTGACAAAGTGGATGCAGCATTCAGCCCATAATGGACCCAGATGTCCCCTGCGTCCAGACCTACAACACCTGGACATCCATGAGCGTGGAGGAGCGAGGATTCACAGAAATGTCTTCACCTGAAGAGTGGACCGAGGTGGAGAACAAACCTTGATATTGTTCAACAACAGATGGAGACATCTTCAGGATCTGTAGAACATCAGGACTGCTGCAGAAAGCTACGTTTGTGCATCAAGACATTAAAATATGCAGAAATACTACAACTGGCCAGAGCATTGAGATGAAAATGAATCAATGAATTTAATATTTTATATTTTTTCTGACTGTTCAAATGAACATATTATTTGAAAAAAAAGGATAACAATGAACCAAGTGTTTCTGTAGTTATGTGTAAATAAAGTTACAGTAGTACACTATATTATCTGTTAGTGTTGAGTTATTCTTTGTGAGAATATTTGTGTATCTGTTTTAATTTCATTCGTGCATCTACAACTCACAGCTCATACTTTAGTAAAAACAAAATTGGTGAATGTTGAAAAAAACATTTTATTAAAATAAAACCATCCCATATTATCAAATAAATGAAAACCTCTGGGGAAACATTAATATGAACAGATTATCAAAAAAAATTGAGTTTAAAAAATATCAGCAAGTGGTGTTTGACTTCATCAGCTCTGTAAAAATGACTCCAACACCTCCTCGTCCACCCTCCTGTCCAGGTGTTGTAGGTCTGGACGCAGAGGACATCTGGGTCCATTCTTCAGGTGAAGACATTTCTGTGAATTGATGATAAAACACACAGACACACACAGTAGATATTATATGCAGTATACTGTATATTAAGACAATGGGTCAAACTAATGTCTTCAGACTCCACCACCTCCTCGTGCACGCTCATGGATGTCCAGGTGTTGTGGACGCAGAGGACATCTGGGTCCATTATGGGCTGAAT